>OMNN01010964.1:3025-15766 GCA_900302755.1 Chromis chromis
TTAATGAGCATATTAGCATGTTAAAAACTTTTTTATTTTTTTTAAATATAAATATTATTGTAATAATTCTACCCTGTATTAAATCCACTCTGTTAAGGTATTTTCACATCATAAGAGAATACTTTCAAATTTACCAACCTATACATAGATAAATGCTCCAGCTGTACTCTTTAGGTCTTAACCCTCTTAGGTTGTTTTGGCCACACCGGTGGTAACTTGTAGTAATAGGAGCAACTCCTGCATCTGTTTATAGTGCTGTCAAACAAACCATGGGCTGGGAGGATTTATTGATCCACCTTGTTTTAAAAAAAGAAGACTGAAAAAAGCCAACAACAAAATCAACATCATCTTAACATGGTCCTGAATACACAATTTAACAGTGCATTTTACGCCACGTGAAATATGCAAGTACACCAGCCTTACATACCAGCATGCATTATTTCATGTGAATCCCTAGCCCATGTAAATGCAGCTTAACTCGTGCATAGGAAAGGCTGACGCCACCATTGGTCATGAAAACAAATATGTAATAGGTCATTTCAAAATGCAAATACACTGAAAGGCTTCCGTGAAATTTTGGCCATATATAGCATACCAAAAATAGGGACTAAGACCGTATAAAGAAAATATTAAGGATTATAACTTTTACATATTTGTTCAGATTTTGGAGTTGGAAAAGAATGTAATGGTGCAAAAATACTTTGATCATCAATTGTCTGTTACAAAAGCAATTGAGTGTATCAGAACGAGACAAACTGGACGTCTCAGAACATCTAAAAATGACTGCATATCATTTTGTTTTTATGAGAGTGCAATGCACTCGCAGTTCTTCCATGAACAATCTGCTTCAATAATTGCCAGGATTTACGTGTACAAGCTTGGCCACTATCTTACTCTGACAGTCAACCATCTCAGGCTTTTCACAGAGTATTAAAACATCAAGAGAATTTCATTATTCAAAGTTATGGGGGCCAAACCCTACATAGCTGGAATGACCCATGAAATGTACAAACCGAACTAGTAGCGACCATAAAATGTATTAGATTAACGGTTATATCCCATAACATAGCTGCCATAGCCTTAATGTGAAAAGCAGCAGGGGGTGTGAAGGCCGGTTCCACAAAGTTGGAAGCTGCACTTCCTACACGGGCCTCCCAGAGGAAGAGCGTTCATTCCTTCTGGAAGGTTCCCCCAGGAGCAAGAGCCTGAATGGACACTACCGCAAAAACACTGCCTCCTTACCACATGTTACATGACCTGAGGGGAAACACACATATACACATCTGGGTTTCCACCTCTGAAAGACTGTCTGGCTTGTTGATGGTTATCGTAGCCAGAATAGTTCCTGCCTCTCCCTTTTCTCTCTTTCTCTTCCTCCCCCTCTCTTCCCTAAATATATTTCCTTTCCTTTCCCTCCCTCTCTCCCTCTCCCACTCTCTCTTTGCCATAATTTACAGAACTTATCAACACTCCTTTGATTAATTAGATTCCTGCGATGAAACTCCCTGTTGCATCATACTGACTTAATAAACAGTTGATATATTTTTCCCAAAGTAGCTGCTGTTAATCCACTTCAAATGTTCCCTCTCAAGGTAAACTGGAGGAACTCTACATTCTTGATGCTACAGTGGTAAATGCAAAAATATGTTCCTACATTGGACTTACTAAGTTATGTGAAGCACACAGTAAGTTTACATAAATACACCATTAAATCAAGATTTTTAGCATCTCAACATTTGCTTAATATCATACAGTCAGTGGTAACCTGAAGGTTAAACTGAAAAAGTCTCTTAGAAGGTGGTTCTCTGTTTTAAAAAAAACTATTGCCAAAGGAAATCTACTGAATGCCACAGTATATCTAGATATGAATGGAAAAACATACATGGCGAACCCTTAAAAATATGCAAATATCTGATAAAATATTCTAAACTCAAGGTAAAGTTTGTAGGTTTTTCCAGAACTTTTAACCATATCCCACCATCCTACATGTCTGATTTTCTCTCTTGGTAGTGAGAAAATGTTTAGAACCTCAGTCGTGGTCAAAAACAGTTAGTAGGTGAACTAAAGATCACTTGATCAAAGATAACATTCTTAACATTCTTAAATGTAGCTTATCATCATTTTGATATCATTATGATTTTCTATATCTAACTACTGGTCATGTTATTGATTAATGGTCACTTCTGGTTTATTGTCTGTATAGAATTCTGTATAGAGTTCCTGTTATTAGCTGCAGACACCGCATGTGTGTAGTGTGTAGTGTGTAGGACACAAATTTTGGGCTGCATGGCGACATCTGTGGATGGATCCATGTGGACTCTCATGTATTGCATACACCTTACCTTGCATACACAGAAAGTATAACACTGGCTTAACCCGGGCCACTGTTGATGTTTTGACTCCTCACCTTTTTTGGACAGACAACTTTTTTAATGTCAGCGCTTGTTGACTTTTCATTAAAAATAGCAGTTTTATCAAATGTGTCCCCACAGATTGGCACATCCAAGCAATTGTACCCTGACTATATTACCTTATTGCTACTGTGGAGCACAGTGTTTGTGGTGGTAGTTTTGATACAGCATGAGAGATCAGATACAGTGCAAATAGGGGAGAGAAAAACAAGCATAGAAGCACCAAATGCCATACAGTCGAGTTCCAAACAGACACATGCATATGATCGAAGTGCCAGCGCAAACTAATTCAGTCCAGTCCACATAGTATATTCAGGCCAGTATAGGAGATCTTGTGGCTAGCTAGTTCTGGCTGTTGTAAGAAGGATGCCATTTTTGAATTGATGTTTTGGTTAATATGGACATGTATCACATTCCAGGGGGGGGAGCTGGAAGAGGTGCTAAGCTGGGTGGGAGAAGTCAATAGATACTTTAGCTGCATGATTATATACAATGACCCAACTCGAAGAAGATCGCAACCAATTATCTTTCAGGCTTTATTGACAATCTGTTCCAGTTTCTTTTTAGCATGACTGTCTGACTATACCTGCTTATAAAAGTGGATTATCAGGTGTTTTTTGACATAATAATCCCCCAGCTGCCTGAGAAAGTACATTCTTTGCATGACGTGGTTGCTTTATTTCTATTTGTGTAATGGATTTGGTATATGTGATGGGCATCAACTGACTGCGTGTCAAATGATGTGATGATCAGTGATGCTGCAAGTGTGTGTTGCTCTCAAGTATGCTAGAAGAATGTTTCTGCTGCAAATGCACCATAAGTTTTTCTTACTGCACGTGAAACTGACTGACCTCTCAGTCTTCACGGTAGTTTTTCACAACGTTTATCTAAGACAAATTAAAATGAATGAGCTATCTCAACACAAGGTTACTGACAGGACTTAGCGGCTGTTGTAAGGCTTAAAACTCCTGAACTTTCCGTTACAGGGTGCCACAGGTCCATGTGCATTAGTCCGGCCTGGTACCCGACCGGTCATCAAGTATTTGGAACGCTGTCCTCTTCTTTATCTATAATCACCGTGAGCATTAGCCTCTGGCCAAGAATAGCCGATCAGATAATGCCGTTGCAGAAACATTAGTGGAACATTACACACACATTAAACAGCCAAGCATCTCATCAGTGCTCCGTCAACACACCCGGAGCCAACAAATAGCTCATGAGATGGCGTGATAGCCATGCGGTGGGGATTTTGCTGGCATGCACGAGCTTTGGAGTTACAGTACAAGAGCAAATGTTGCTACCTAAAAATGTTGTTGACAAGTTACAAGCCCAAAGATTAAAACCAGTCAGGAGGTCAGAGTGATGATCTCATGACCTTCCTTTCCAGTCTAGTTAGTATAGTTCAGGGGACTCCCACTTTCTTCCTTTGCTGTCTCTTGTCTCTGATAATGACTTAAGACATGCCTCATTGTATTCAATACATAAATCTTGAACTGTCATCTACTTTTTCTTGTCAGAGTGAGTTTTAATTGAGTTTATGTCCTAAATATATATATATATATGTTGTTTAATTTTGTGGGTTTTAATAACCTGAGGAAATGACTATGGATTATTTAAAGGTAGTTTTAAATTATGTTTTCAATTTGAAACAGTCAAATTAAAGTAATTTAGACAGTTCAGTGTAAACAAAAATCAATACATTTAAAACATTAATCTAATGAACATAATGTGAACTTATTTTTCTCTTCCAAACATCTCTAGATGTTAAACATGCTAAAATTATGGAGATAAGGTTTGTAGAAACTAATAAAAAAAATGTATTAAAAAAATACATTTACATTTTACTGAGATTTTTGAGGAGTTAGAATATACAAAATCCTACTTACAACCACATTTTTACCTCCGCCAAGCGCGAAGCCGGCGTTTGTTTGTCTGTCTGTTTGTCCGTTTGTTTGTTAGCCAGATAACTTTGAGTAAGTTATTAACGGATTTTGATTAAATTTTCAGGAAATGTTGATAATGGGCCAAGGAACAGGTGATTTTTTTTTCCTTTTTTTTTTGTTTCATGATCACACTTGATGAAGACATGGATTTAAAGAACATATACTGTACGTAAGTGGTGATGGGTTGGACTTATTGAACCCGCACTTGGCAAATTGTTGGCTTTTAGGGAACTCAGATTGATGCCCAATTGGATTTAGAAGAACTTTTAATGACCAGTCGGACATGGGGAACTTGCACTGCAGGCACAGCTAGATTCCAGGAACTCACGGTTGATGAAGACTTGGAGTTAGGGTGGTTGACAAACACTTGGATGTGTGGAGCTCACACTCAACACCCAGCTGGACCGGAGGAGCACACGCACGTGATGAATTGGAATAAGGGAAGCAAGCAGTTTTATTTTAGGAACACACATGTTTGACTTGGGGGACACGCGTTTGAAAACCAGCTGTAATTTAGTGAACACACCACACCAATTTAAATGCCATGTAACCCCCTGATTAGGCAAAAATACAAACTCTTGCGGCGCTGCAACATGCAACTAAATCTAAAAACATAGATGGGGAGATTTTTTTTTTCCAAATTACCATAACCAATCTGCTGCTGAATTATTATGACTGGTCTGCATGTAAATCATAAATGTATTCATATTTTAAGTCATGGATGTAATATTATTAGTTATACATTATCATAATGTTGAAATCACTTCAACAAGCTTTCATTTCAACAAGCTTTCATTGCACTGCGCGCTGTCTTACTGGGTGTACTGGTGAGAAATGAGGCATTGTCAACTGTTGACAATTTGTATGATACAAGTGGAAACAGTGTGAAGAACTGCAGTGCATCATCTATGGTTTGTATATATGCAAACTTGTCATATGTCAAGTTTCATATTCTGTACGTAACATCTCTTTACTGAAGCTGGAGAATGTAGTAAACCACAAACTTCACATTTTTATGGTTGTAAATGGAAAAAAACTATATATGCTTTGTGCTTCTGTTCAGACTGATGCCCATATTTGGTATGTTTGACATGTTTTAGATGTTTGGCCACAGTAATTTTAAGACATTTCAAATAACATAAGTTTTTTAATTCATTTATTTGATCTAGACTGCAAAAATCATTGATGATTGAATTAAAAAGTAACTAAAATAATTAATTTGGTTTTGTTTTGCACAGTTTGGGCTCATGTAATGGATAACATTATTCCTAATGCCACATATGTAAAGAGTAAATGAGACCGGAGGTGGGGTGATCAGTGTTGTTATAATGTTACTGTGTCAGTCCTCACTGATGATGATTAACAAGCTTATAAAGTCTTGACTCCATAAAACATGTGCCCTCAAAACCATATATGTTTCCATACATACACACATCTTGATTCTTTCAGCCTGTAGGTTTGAGCCAGTATCTTCGGTAATGACCACACCCACTTTTACAGACTATAAACACCATTAAACATTTACACACACGCACACATCGAACATTAAAGCTTAGTTTCATCAGCCATATACTTTACTTTGCATCTGCAAGGACACTTAACCTCAGAAAGTCTGTGTATATGTGAGTGAGCGAGTGTGTGTGGAAGGCCACACAAGGGTTCATTTTCTGTCTGTGTTTTTATTCATGGGGGGTGAGCTGGGGAATAGAGAGACCTCTATCTGTCACACCCATCAGCAACCACACACACACGTACGTCCAGAACAGAGATTCATGGGTCAGAAACTCTGGCCATAGCCCCTGAGGATCCTGTTCAGGATGAGGAAACCTGCCCGCAGAGCGTCATGTGTGCATGCGTGTGTGCAGATGCTGGATGTGAATAGCAGCCGTGGTGTGCGACAGTAAGCCGATAGCTCTGTTCGCTGTGTTTCTGTAATCTGACAGACAGACTGACACAGCAGGACTGTGTAATTCAGCCATGTTAGTACAAGTCTCCTCTGGCTTCTGAATCCTGTCTCTCACTGAGTCGCTACAAGTTTCATTACATGTGCAGCTTCTCTCTGCAGCTGACAACAGAACAGAACTCACCTGGGAGGAAGGGAAAGCTGGAGTGACTTGCACAGATTTATCTATCTGTCCACATAAAAACTTGGAGGATGTGACTGTACATGTTATATAAATCAGAGTGCAGAAGTTAGATTTGAAACTAGTGTGAAACTATTCAAAATGAACTTCCTGAATGCTGATTCCAATACACTCAATGTTGCCCGTGGGCAAATTGCAATTCTGCTGATATCTATTACCTTATAATTTGTGACAGTTTTTCATGCCACATTTTGATAATTACCCATATTTAGTGTTACAATACCATTCTTGTCAGAGTGAAGCAGCCTCTTAAATCAACAGGGAACTTAAGTAGCCCTTTTAACAGCGAGATCCATAAACCTGTTTTGAAAACTTCACCTGATAAAAAATAAAAAAAGAATGACCTAATACACATTTAGATTTTTGAAAGCCTATATACTTTACCACATGTATCTTGTTCGGATCGTGATCCACTTTATAACTATCTTTCTCTACCTGTCCACTGGATTAGATCAGTGCATCTCTGTGCACCAAAGTATTAAGCTATAGGTAAACCAAATTAAAAGCTGCTGTTTCATCCACATCGAAGGCTCGTAGTAGTCAGAGGAAATGTGTCTGTAGCATAATGGGAAAGTGCATACTGAAACTGGGGACCTTGATCAATCATTATACTGTGTATACAGTTAATACAAATGTATAAACACAGAGTAATTGGCTGTCTGTAGAGTACACTTCACTCAGCATACCAAGAAAATGAAATAGACTCCCGTAGGGGTGTGCAATGCAACTGAATCTGTTCCATGAGATTACATAAAAGAAAAAAACTTCAAAAACTCTTTCTATAGTCAACATTACTCCTCGCTCTGTGGCTACAACTTTGTGATGGCTCGGGGACTGTTGCATCAGGTTGCCGCTTGTATTCGCTGTGTCGCTGATTAATCCTATACAGAAACAACCAATAATATATCATCGCTCCACAACTGCAAAGCTTGCTTTCATTCATCATTGGTCTATTAGACACATTTTCACAGTTCTTCAGATGTGGTGAAAATACAAACAGGAAAATGCTCTGAGACTCTGAGTTTTCCTTCTGGGATGAAGGGTGCTGTAGTTTTATTGGAGGTTTTACACAACCACTAATCATCCAACGGCTGACTCATCTGCTTCTTTTTATCTATGTTTTCTTTCAGATGGTTACAGAGAGTCAATTACGGATAACAGCTTTTATCTGGATTCACCACCTAATGGATAAACCTTAAGCCCATGCTAATACACAGAGGATATTACTAATGGGTGAAGGCGAATAGCTAACGATAATTGCCAATATGTGCAAGGTGCAATACTGACATGGCTAAATGGCCAACAAGCCAATAACCAACAGAGAATGATAATGACTGTGGGAGTAATGGCTAATGTTGGATGCTAATATGCATTAGGTGCAGTATTTCTAGGTCTGAGTAACAGAGGCCTCCATGCTGGTGGCTAATAGCTGTTAGCATAAATGTATAGTGCTTGTGGGTGGTACATTATGCGGGCAAATGAGACCACTGACCGCAGATTGACACTGACTCAAAATAAGATTGAAGAAGAGACCTAAATCGCTGTAAGGTCGGAGTTCAAACAAACCTCCGCTTCTAACAAATGCAGGTATGTGTGTGTCTGTGTGCAAGGGGAGGAGATACAGAAAAATAAGCATTTGTTGTGTGTCCTTGCTATCTGGTACTTATGTATAAAAAATGCACATGTTGTATGTGTGCCTGCATCTAGTTGTGTGTTTGTGTGTGTCCGTGCTCTGGATCATGTCTGTGATCCCAGGTGGGCTGTAGGGGAGGAGCAGAACAACAAAAAGGGATGCAGCGGCAGGAAAGAGGAGAAGGAAGACACTCTCCCTTTCATCTCTCTTTCATCCCTCCTTTTCAAGCAGAGGAGAGAGAGAGTGTGCTCCACTCTTCTCTTCCTCTCTCTTTCTTTCTCCCTCTGTCCCACTTTCAGACGCCTTTTGATGCCTTTCAAGTCAACCAAATGTGCTTTCCGGCTGCCATGCACTCTAACAGAAAGGCCTGTGTGTGTGTGGTGCGGGGTTTGGCATGGCGCCTAATTACTTTAAAGTCATAGACAGGTAGGCGGAAGGTGTGTGCGTCTTTGTCTGCAAAATATGAGCTTTGAACTGATTTGTTCTCTGCCACCTTGTTCCTTGGTTTTATGGGAGTTGTGAGCTGGCCAGTCTGCCCAAAGGCCTTTTTGGCATCTTGCCACCATCAGACAAAAAATCCTTTACTGTATGTGTTTGGCCAGATGACAAAACACCACCAATACATCAGCATGATATGGAGTGGCTGATTTGAGCTTATTGCAGATATACGTGTATCAGCATATACTGTATGTTGGCTAACAACTAGAAAGAAATTTAAGTGCAGCAATACCAGAGATAATTGTAATTGTATCGAAACTGCTTGAAGGTTTTCTTCACTACAGCAACAAAATTGTTGCTCAACTGCACAATGTCCTGCTCAATACCCATCTACGTAAAAACCTTAAAGAATTTCTATCTGAATGTTTGCTCATGTCAGGCCTTTTTGTTTGTTTTTTGGGGGAAATTCACATTCATTTTGATCAGTGGGGAGACAACAAGAAACAAAGGTGACAAGCCAAAAATTGGCTTCTGTAGGGATGTACAGCATGGAATCCTCTATAATGGTGTATGTTATTTCATTTGGTGACATTGTAATGACATTCTAGTTGGAAACTATTCTCCCAAATACCAACCCTGTGATTACTCAACAACCTTGAAGTATTGGGAAAACAGCATTTATATGAATTATGCATGATACCAGCAAAGTGATTTTTTATGTGGTCTAACTAACTGTTGTGTGATCTAGAGCAAATTACATAAATTGCATGAAATGTTTTCCTGTTGAGTCAAGCCTTTAAACTGGGAAGCATCCCTTTTCACTGTAGTGTCCTTGAGCAGCACCACAAGAGACTTTCGGTACAAGGTTTAGTAAACAATCACATCATTATGCACAAGGACTTCACAAGACACTGCTGTTTCTTATTTTCTCTCTCTGTCTTTCTGTCTGATGAGGTGGAGGAGTGGTGGCTAGAGGACAAGTCTGGACATGATGTTACCCCCCCTCCTTCCCCTTCGTCCCCAAATAATTTCCCCCGTTCCCTTCGTCCCTCCTTCGTTCTCTCATTTTCAGAAAACCACAGACTTGCTCTGGAGGTTTCCATGACAAACAATACTAATTAGGGATCATTTTCCTTTTGCTTTTTTTTTTCTGTGATGTCTGGCAAGAGTGACGTGTGTTAGTGTGTGTGTATTAGAGCGTAAGAGAGAAAGCCACAGAAGGGAAGTACTGTTAAGTCTCTGTTTTGATATTGAGCCTAAGATGATTAGACAGACAAATAATAAAGCTCAAATAATTGCACATCGAATGACAGCTACAGCAGAGTTCAAAGGGAAATAAGTGACCGAAACATACACCTTTCTTACACAGAGTTAAGAGTGTTTGTGTTGAGCTTAATGCAGCTAAGAATGTAATATAACAAGTCTTATGGGGCTTTCAGAAAGTTTTCCTGCAGCTGCGGATTGGCAGCAGCAGAATGCAACGCCACCGCTGGCTACTGCTGATCCTACTGGCCTGTACACACAGCTAACTTGAGTGGGCTGTAGCTTACAGTAAATTAAGGGTAATAGTTAGAAATGTGGCCTGTTCCACACTGAAAGTTTTGTCAAGTAGTATGAAACAAAATCAGACTTTAAAGCTTAAGTTGCTCCAATAACACTTCTTGCCATTGATCTAGCTTTCTGATGATGAAACGGCTGATGAATTTAAGATCAGATTCCTTATATTGTATCTCTCTGTGTTAGATGTGGTTGTAATGTTCACTTTGTGACCATTGCAGCAAGTTTAAAAAGTTGAATCAATCATAAACTCTATATTCCATTTGAAAATAGCTGGGCAGCAGCTGTCCTGTTTACAGTGAGAATAGTAAGTGGCGGTGGCAACAGCTATCTGAGAGCAGCTTTATTAGGATAAAACTGACATTTCATAGTTTGATCTAGTGACAATACCCATTACTGACCTTAATAAGTTCATCAGGTATTGCCATGTCCCTGATCGACACAAACAGTTTTCATACAGTTTTTCTCTCATCATTCCACATATCAGCAGATTTACTAAAACTCTCATTTATTTAGTCACACTGGTCTACCAACTCATAGAAATATGATAATTCAATGTGATTATATATGTTCATGATCAGGACAAGTTAAATCTGTGCATCTCTAATTTGATGACAAAATTAGGAATTCATATCTTTTCTAATCCAATTCACTGTGAAAATGTTTTCATCTGGAACATTTCAAGCACAACAGTACCTGGTTCAGTTCATGCACACATGGCCAACACATATATAACTTGCAAATTACAATGCACTGCTAACAAAGCGCTGGCATTCAGCTGTGTTTTGTGGGAATTTAAGTGTTATTTGATATTGCTCAGCATATGGATTTCGAGGTTGATTTGTCAATAAGTGAACAGTGCTGCAAATTAAAACACATTAAGGCACGAGAGCTTGTTATAACCTTAATACCCATACTTGTGGGTGTGAAAGCTATATATCTAAGCTCAGAGAACACAGACTGGCAACTGACACACTCACTGGCAGTGTGTGTGTGTGTGTGTGTGTGTGTGTGTGTGTGTGTGTGTGTGTGTGTGTGTGTGTGTGCACGTGTATGGATGTATATGTATATGTGTGCGTATCTAATGATCCCTGTGTCGCCTTCTCTGTGTCTCCCACACCTCCCCTTCTCATTAGTGGTGACGCCTGAGTGGATTAACCGCACACGTGCACACACACATGCACACACGCAGACACCAACCCCTAACGAAAGCAGAGCCCATCAAAGAGAATCTATCCACCCTGGTTTAGGAAAGACAAACTGTCATAAAACACGGATTTGTCCTCAATGCAAACCAGAAGCCCCTTTCTGGCAGGAGACGGAGAGTGTGTGTGTGTATGTGTGTGTGTGCGCAAGACAAAGCCAGGAGAACCAGAAAACAATATGTATGTGTTGCATGTGTGTCTGGGCCAAGTGATCTGCTTATCATATCTCTGATTAAACTAACCTGAATAACAAAATGGATGAGAAAGGTAATAAAGAGAGACAGAAGGACACAACAATGAATCAAAGGATGAGAAAGACAGAAGACCATGGAGGTGTCAACTCGCTTGATTAGAAAAATAAATATACACAGCTCTGCTAAACGATAAAACATCTCGTCCTCTAATCAGATATGTCTCGTTCACACTGCTAGACAGGAGGATAGACTGAGAGTAAAGCCAGTTATTAAAACAGAAAGAGAGTGAGAACGAAAGACAGCAGACACCCAGAAGAGGATGAGAGTGTGGTCCAACTCCCCAAACAGAGAAAGAGTGAGTGCAGACTTGGAAATTGTAAGCCAACAATAGTGGACACAATCCCAATTCTCCTCTCACAACGTTCTAAATCACTATTTATCGTAATAACACTGTGATAATAAAAGGGTGTCCTTCGCTGTGATTATGGCTACTATAGAAAAAGCAGTCAGATACAAAACAAACTTCAGTAAACTGCAGTAATCACATATTTAGGGACATTACAGGTGTGGGTGAAACCTGCTTTGCATGTCTTGTAAAATAATGGAAAACAAAATAAACCCATTTACATGTATTAAGCTAAATTTGACTTCTTTGTCCCCTATTTATCTATATATTAAATATAAATGTAAAACATTCCATGTCTATGTTAAGTTCTTTTATTGACTGCCCAAGAATGAATCGGAGAATCCTTCAGGTCTCAGATGAACAATTTATTTAGGTCACATGATAAAGTATATGCAGCGCTGGGCTCGGAATGACAGAGCTCTCGCAGGATCTCGGTCAGAAGGAGCCCAGATTTCCGCATGTAATTCACATTTATCTTCTTGGGTTGGAGATGGACTTGAACGCAACCGAGTATCATTGGCCAGTTACCTTTGACGTGAACATGCCAACCACTGTCCACGTAATCTTACAAAAATGTGGTATGAAAGATGAATTGTGTGTTGTTTCTTCAGGCGCGTATCTATTCAGCAATTAGAGAGGACCTTGAAGTGCATCTGGTTCCTGCTTATCAAGTTATAATGTCCCACTGTTCTGGTCAAATGAAAACAACCAGTAAGTCATATGAGTTCAGTTAAAAATGCACATCTTAGGTCAGCAAGTGCACCTTTAAATACATATTCAAAATGAACAGAGCAAAAGCCAATTATAACA
>OMNN01010968.1:3135-21797 GCA_900302755.1 Chromis chromis
AGGTTTGTTCTCTTCTCTGATTAATTCTAGCAGGAAGGCGGTTGTATATGAAATTGATAATCAGTTATATACAGATTCTGTCTATTTATTATTGGTTTGGATGTGTTTTTCGTCTTCACACTAAATTGCTTTAAAGTAACAGTTCAATTTTTCTTGCTTTCTCACTGCACAACCCAACTCTATAGTTCATCCAGGCAGATTATAAGATGCTTTTACACACCTTTTCATGGGAACTCGAAAAATATGTAAGTGTATGTGCAGATAGGGACCATATGACAATCTGGAATGTTGTCTGGATTTGTGGCATATGTTGAAAAAACACATAACAGGACCATCAAACAAAACAAAATGTCACCAAATGAAAAGGGTTAGCATTTTTTTTCTATGCCAGCTAACATGTTTTTTTCTAAGGAAAACAGAAAAACATTCACTTAAAACCCTCTTTTGAAGTAGATCATCGTTTGAAGTTAAAATGAAAACTATGCGACCAGTGAAATGTCTGCCTCATGCTGTGTACTCCTCGCACAACCATAAGCCAGATGATGGCGTGTTTTCTTATGCCCATATGGGAATGCCATGCTTCGCGAGGTTTTCCATGGCAAACCAAGCTAACCACATATTGGACTCGAACTCAGTCTCTCCCACTTTGTGAAAGCCTCACTCACTCCCATCAATCCTGTCGAGTAATCTCTTTCTCTGCACATCTGTCTCCTACCACATCTGTGAGCACGTCTATTTTACATTAAACACATCCGTGGAGCCATTTCCTTGTAATTACTATAAGATTTAATGGTTAACAAACCAGTGCTTAATGGAACACTTAGTGATGACAGGCTTCAGCTTGTTCATTGCTTGCTTAGCATAGCATTTACGTGAAATACATGTATGATAGATGAGTAAATAAACACTGGGGAAAAACTCTGCTTATCCTATTACAGTAACTGCAAATACTTCAGCAAAGGTAGAATGAGCCGTCCATTCACTGCCCATAACAAGACATGACATCAACAAGTTTTAATGTTCAGATCTCAAAAGTCAATGTTCAGTATGTAGTGTTTCTTGTTTCTTAAAGTGCAATACCTCCTTCCGCTAAACGTTTAAAAGCTTGACATTCAAGTGTTTTCATGCCTCATCACACACATACTTACGTCTGACCTCAAATGTGACTATTTAATCCACAGGAAAATCCAGCTAAATCCCTCAGACCTGCGGGCCACACCTGGCCACACAGTCACACGAGTCTGTAATAAGCCACATCTGCCTTTCCTCCAAACCACCTCATTTAAAGGCAACAAGCTGCACCCAGCCCAAGCTTAGTCTGACAAACACTAATTTATTCACAGGAAACACACATTTTAAAGCCTCACTGTAATTTTTCAGCTGTCTGCGCTCACCTGTGGCGGCTTCAATCTTGTCCGCTTCACTCTGGATTTCCTTGATGACGGCATATACTTGGACAATGTAGGTAACCCCTGGAACAAGTCCTGTGATGAGGTAGGAGTTCTCTGTGTTGGGAATGCGAACCTAGGATACAGTGGATTGGAAGGAATTATATAATGTATTTGAAACTGATGTGATCAAAAATTGAATAAAATTAAAGGAAAACCTACCTCCTCCTGGGCGCCCTCATCATATTTGGGATGATATGTCAACACATAATACTCTGCCCCTCGAACGTGCTCCCACTCAACCAGGAGGGAGACGTCGGTCGCTTGGACCAATCGGAGACCCTGAGGCCCAAGGACTGAGAGACAAAAAGGGAGGTGGACACAAGCAGAGTACACAGTTTAATAGAGTTTAATAATGTTCTGTTTTTGAATCCTTGGCTGTTATCTGGTTCTCTTGGTCTTTCTTTCTCTGTCAGACTTTGTCATGCCATTTACCAAAAGTACCTCTCTGGTCATTGATTAAATTCCTAAAAACGCATATCTGTCTCTTAAAGTTATATATTTAAATGTTTTTTTTCCCCCTTCCTGCCTTAAAATGTCTTAAATGTAACTCTAAAAAGTTGCTTCCTCTAGTATGTACGGAAGTCTGCCTGCCCGCCGCTCCACCCACACCTCCTCACTTGCTGTTGCTCTAGCACAGGGGTAGCCAATCCTGGTCCTCGAGAGCCCCTATCCTGCATGTTTTGGATGTTTCCCTCTTCCAACACACCTGATTCAAATGATCAGCTCATCATCAAGCTCTGCAGAAGCCTGATAATGATCCCTATCATTTGAATCAGGTGTGTTGGAAGAGGGAAACATCTAAAACATGCAGGATAGGGGCTCTTGAGGACCAGGGTTGGCTACCCCTGCTCTAGCATATGCGCTCATCTTGACTCTGCTTAAACATGGTAAAACTACTCTCTGCTACACCATGGCAAGTTGTTTGTAGCATGGAGTAATTCAGTTATATATGGTCTAAGCGAAAAACCAGTTCTGAAAGGACAGATACAAGACATAAAATAGCAATAACGGTGAGAGATCCTTTACTTGAAACCTAACATGGAAATCAAAATGAAAGTTACTGTTCACGGCCGTAATGAGGACGAATAAGTGGCAGCATGAAAGACAGATACGTTGCCAAAAATTACATTTTGTTTCCCGAATGGTAGCTGTCACTTGTCACCAGTCAAAGTGTGGGACTATACTCTTAAACCCAGGGAGGGCAATATGGGCAATAATGATGCAGAAAATCCCATCCTGCAAGCTGCCAGGATTGGTTCTTTAAGTTTATTACATATGAACCTCTGAAAGTCTGAATCTGTGCCACTGAGTCTGTCATCGGTACACTGCAGTTTCAATGTGAAGTTTCAGCTATGGCGCTGACTGCTTATTTTGCGCATGATGCATCTTCCAGCATATAAAGAACATGTGGACTTGATAACAAGGCCAAAAAACTTGCTTTTCACCAGAGGGACCTTGAAAATCTATTTTATCAATCATCCTGTTACAATGAGCAAAAAATAACTTGTGAACCAGGCAACAGCAATGTGTTATTTTGAACGCTGAGGTTTCTTCCCCAACTGGAAAGAACTACTACTTTGCTTTCCGGTGGTTATACAAGGCCAGTGTGCTTCAATGAAAATGATGGAAAAATTATAGAAAGGTACGGGGTGGGTAGGAAGGTATATAACTATGGGGGAGTACAATAACAAAACAGCAGCCAAAAAGACAGAAGACAGCGCGTCAGCAGTGTTGGGGAGTGAGGCTTTCCACAAGCAAGATGAACCTTCTAAAGAGTACAACGGAGGGAAATAAAAGTTAGACGGTGGTAGATTTAAAGAAGTAAAACGCGGCACACGAAAAACATAAGCACAATTCAAGGGGAATTTGTGACACGGCTGGTGAAGGAGCCTGCCATAACTTTGGCAGGGAAGGAATTCACATCAGGTTCAGATGCTGCTCCACAAGGCAAAGTCAGGAAGCTTAATGTTTTTCCTCAAATACAGCAGTCCAGTTCCACGTCCCCTTGTTGCTACTCCAGGCACGACCATCAACAATCTCAACCCTCAAAAAACATCTGAGAGCTGCTGGGGTGAATAAATTAACATATTAAGATCGGAAAAGTGGAAAGTAATGATGATGTGTGTCTCCTCTGATTGAAAATTATTGAAATACCGTTTGAGGAAGGAAAATGTGAGTGAAACAGCGTGTCTGGGCTTCTTAAAAAAGACCGCAAAACTGCAGCAAGTGAGCACAAACAGCAAAGTATCAGTGTTTATGACATTCAATCAATGTCTGTCTTTTTTTGTTTTGTTGGTCTGTGTCCTATTACCGTTGCCATCTGTTTTGTTAATATTACATATGTGAGCCATTCCTGAACCAGCAGACAAAAAGAGAGCTGGTAAACTTGAGAAAATGGCCAAATATGGTTTAAAGTTGAGGACAAAGTTCAAAAGCTACATTACGCTGAATCTGATCTCTTTAAATGTGTCTAATAATGAAAGGAAACATTTGAGACAGCCAAAGAAGATACAATAATAATGTTGAATCCAAAGCATCTGCGTTGTGTTAATATAACTTTAAGAATCTCACCTGCATTATATTCAGATTACCTTATTAGATGCGGTTGCTTTTTGTTTTACGGATAGACATGAGTTCAGGCTAGTAAAAATATTTGTATTGTTAAAGCACTGCTGAGTTCTAAGTCACAAGGCATCTGTCTTTGATGCTGAACACAAAAAATAACACTAACACTCAGAGAGTTAGCATCATTGGCAAGGAATGAAACTTCCCCACAATGGATGGACAGTATATCTAAAGTCATACTATAAGACTCACATTACCATCATCACCCAGAGAGCAGATTGACATCCATCATCCAGGTGTTGAAATGGCAAATATCCACATAAAATAAAGAATGTCTCCACTGTTTTGCTTGTATGCTCTTCTTCTCCCGCTGCTTATTACCACTATTATTTCTAACACCTAGAATCAACACAATGTATTTTTTTTTCTTACCTCCCACTTTCAATTCCACCCTGACTTTCCCTCTGACACAATGCCACTGTTGATGTTGGACTCCATTCAACAGCACCTACACACGAAGCTGCAGATCTGTCTGTAGCTATTCCATTCCTTTGCAAAGCAAAGCAAAGCTTGAAGAGACTAAATTATCGTCTAAGGATTGACACGGCTGACCTGCTACTGTGAACTCTGCACCAAATGTATCCTCTTATTCTAGTTTCTATAACTCTGGGTTGGAACCTAAAATGGTTTGTGGAGATGCTTTTCATGGATAAATATCCCCAGGTTTAAAAACAGTAGGTTAAATGCAGAAGAAGAAACAATAATCTATTAGTCCAAGAGGAAAAGTTCATTTTTGCTAAATCTCCACTATCACTGTAGAATTGACTGTTGCGGTGTGAACTCAGTGCCCGTGCCTTGAAGCTGCTGCTCACATTTCTGCTTTCGTGGCATTAAATTGCTGCAAAATGCAATTTTGTACTCTGCTCCTGAGGCTGTACAGTAATAGAAGGTTTGGTGAGCAGCGCATTTAGCAGGAAAGGTGATGATTGTTCTGCAGGGTACAAGCCAGATGCTGCTCCAAAAAGACTGATGGGTCTTCTTATATTCCTGTGCTATTATGTGACCTGATGTCATAAGTTGTCTGGAGGCCAAAGATGCGGTGGTCATGGGGTCAGCCTGCTGAAAGGGCCCCTTCAGCTGTTATATCTGAAATAACCGCTGCGAGAGATGCTTTGAATACCAGAGAAGTAGGTCACAATGGCCATTACGATGACTGAAATCACTTTAGGTGCAGTTAAAAACACTTCCATAATTGAGCTGACCAATTATTGCAAACAGTTAGCAGCAAGGATTTAGTGGGTGAGACCGGTCTTTAAGGGAGCTGTTAAAACTGTTAAAGTCAGGTGTTGCAGGCGTGTTATTTTCGCTGGTGCTGAGCTGTTGACAGGATGTTGCAGCAAAGCCAAAGTGACAACTGCCAGTAAAACAACCTGCCTTGTACACCTGCATGAACACGACTGAATATTACTCATCAGGTAATTGCCGCTCAACTAATGCATGAGCCGGCTCTGCTGAAATATGAATGAAACAGATGGTAGCAGATAGCTGACACAAGCACAACTGCATTACTCTTCAGAATTATTCAGGCAGCTCCTAAAAGTTTTTACTAAATGACAAAGGATGTGAATTTATATGAAGGTGAACTGGGCATTAGGGGCACATGTTATAATTTTGATGGTCCCCGAGCTCCTTGTAGCATCTGTGCTCTTTGAGATAACAGGTAAAATGCTCACCTTAATGTCAGAGCCACAGAGGTGACTGTATAACAAAGTTAAATGTGAATCCCCAAGTCTCATGAGAAACACACATCAAACTAAATGCAAGCATAGGTCAAAAATACTGAATAATTAAAAGTTCAAGGTGAAATATGTCCAATCAGACACTAGTTGTCTCTACAGAAGCCTGCAGACTGAGGCTGCCTCAGTCCATGCACCTTACTTTGAGGTCATGGAGTTAAACACTGAAGTGAATAAACAGGCAAAGTCTGAAAGCCTCAGAGGGCTGTTTAAAATACTAAAAACACTGTTCTGAGAGTATCTCTACGATGCTTAAAGGCTATTGTAACCATCTGAATGAAAAAATTCCATCCATAAAAACGATTTTAACCTGTTTTCCTAAGTTGTACCTCCGTGTCGAGAGCCTGAGTCAAACTTTTTCCAGTGGACCACCATAGTACCTTATAGATTGGTAGATAGATAGATAGATAGATCTAATAACAATAATTATATTTTAAATTGATCAACACCTTCATGGAACAACTCAAACAGAAATATTTTTTCTCTCCCTGTTGACACACTGGAATTTCGCTTCTTCATCGTAAACCAATATTGCAAATTGGGTTCAAACCAACAGTTTGATTAGCTTACCTAGTGAACAGTCCTCCCCATAAAAGCCTTCATCACAGATGCACTGGCCATCCACGCACTGGCCATTACCAATGCAGTCATTGGGACACTTCTGGATGCTGCAGTCTTCGCCAGTGAAGTGTGGGAAGCACACACATCTTCCATCCACACACTGTCCCTTGTCATTACAGTTGTCTGGACACATCAGCTGGCTGCAGTCATCTCCTGTGTAGCCCTGGTGGCACACACACTTCCCATCCACACATCGCCCGTTGTCATTGCACTCGTCAGGGCAGGAGGATATGGAGCAATCTGGGCCTTCCCATCCAGGGTTACAGAGACAGCTGCAGGTGTCGTGTTGGTAGGTACCATGGCCACTGCAGCTTGTGTCCACACCTTGAGAGAGAGAGGTACAATACTTGTTCTGTTTGTAGTTACTTGCAAGCCTTTTCATTTCTTTTTTAGCATTGACTTGCTGTCTCAGCTTTCCAACTACGTATATTAGGTTGGAACAGAGCAGTTAGGCCTACCTGCAGCTCCGCCTTTTCCACAGCATCCTTGACTACATTGCGTCTTTAGGTAGTTGACTTCTTCTTCCAGTCCATTGACTCTGTACAACAGAGACTTAAAGCTGTCTGACTCCTCACAGTCACACTTGGGTGCCTGTAGCCGAATGTTGTGTTTGAAGATAATGTCATTCTCTCCATTTGTTGTGGTTTCTGTCTGCAGACCTACAAAATAGGACAAAATAAAATGTTTAATATTAATGTGCTGTAATGGCTCCCAATGGTCATATACAGAAGTAGCAAGCATTAAACACAATTAAAAAGTGAACAGCCCTAAGAGGTACAGAATTAATTAATAGAAAAAGCATACACATACTCTTATTATTATATCTCTGTAATTGTTTTCAAATGTATTTTCTCTGTCAATCTCTCATCAGGCTCTCATATCTTTTTTTTATTACCTGTGTTGTCCTGCATTGGAACGCTTTCTAGTTTACAGCTGGAGCTCCCAGGGATGTCAATTTTATAGACATGGCTGAAGGTGACTCCCTGCTCTGTGGCTGGCGGGTCTGGGTGGTTAGTGGCGGAGCTGAAGTGTGACACGGTGCAAAGTAGGGCCAGCAGGCACAGGGCCCTCCACAGGAGTCTAGTGGTCATTGCTGGAGGTCAAGATAAGAGTACGTACTTGTTAATTTGTCTTCACTTTTCTGAAACAAGACAGACATCCAGTGCACACAGGACACACAAACTTTTAAGTGCTGATCTGCAACCGCTTAGTTGTGGAGAAAGCACTAGCATTTTTAGGTTTTTAGGTTATGTTCATCCCTCAGATGCTCAATTGGATTGAGATCTGGGGAGTTTGCTGGCTGGGTCAACGTTTTAGGCTCTTTGTTGTGTTCCTCGAGCTATTCCTGTTGGGGAGACTCCTCCTGTTGCCAAGTGCCATTGGCAACAGTAAGTGGACTTGGTTTGCAAAACTGTTTAGGTAGGTGGTACGTGTCAAACTAACATGAAGGCCAGGACCCAATGTTTCCCAGCAGAAAATTGCATTGGAACAAGATGTTCACCTGTCAATGGTTTTAATATTGCGTCTGATCTGTGTATGGTACATAATGAAAGGCATATGTCAAACTTTTTTTTCACTTTTACTCTGAGATGGTTAGTTGTCTGGGAGTTTTGGTGTCATAGTTTAACGTTTGTGTCCGTCAGCTGACACACACTGGCCCAAAAACAACTTCCCCATACACAATCACTGGACAAGAAACAGCTGTAAAATGGATCATATATTTTTTAAAGTGTCAAGCCTCTCCGAAAATAACTTCTTTTACTATCATAATTTGATCCCTTTGGCCCAATAGCATTTGGAAAATGTAGTTGAGCCATATGACAAAGAGCCAACAGGAATCCATTTGGTCAGCCAGAGGGAGTCTCAGACACACAAGCTCTCAGCTGGACAGGGAGTCTATGAACGTGATCTTTGGGCCCAAAATGCAGGACCATGAAAAAGCCCATGGAAACATGGAGGAGGATTTTTTGGTGTATGTGTACTATTTCCCAAAAGGTAGAGGTATTCAAATTAGTTTTCAGGTATAAATGTCAAAACTTTCCAAGCTTCTCACAAGTGAATATTTGCTGTTTTTATGATCATAAACATCTTTTGTTTTTGACTGTTGAAACACCAGTTACTAAGGAGAAGAATGAAAGTAATTGACTAGACAATAATGCTATACCTCAAAAGAATTAAGCAATTTACTAAAGGATGACAATCAAAAATAAAACAACAGCTACATTTGGACACAGTTCCAAATCCACAAGAGGGAGAATGGAGGATCTGTTATTGTTGATATTCTACCCCGGTGGTGCAAATTTCTCACAAGTGCGTAATTAATCAAATTGTATAGACAGAAATTATATGAAGTGAAGTTCCTTGGGGCCCCTTAAACAGTTTTTCTGTCTTTGTAATCCAGCCTTGTTCATCTTACACCATAAAAAGCATCAAAAGGAGCAAAGCTAAACACTCCATTGCTGACTGTTAGGCACATCAGATTCTCCCAGAGTGGCATGAGCTTCACAGAGTTGAAATATTCCATCTGTTTTTTAGTGCTGCTCTATACAGTTTGTACAGATTGTATCTTTGGCACCAAATATGTGCAACAGACCACTGAAACTGTAGCCGTTTGTCGTTGCGCCAGACTGAACCTGAGTCTCCGGGTCGAAAGAGGGTCACATTTGTTCTCTCCACAGTGTCAGTGTTTTATAGAGAACTGAGGACAGAAATACTGTCGGGACGATACAAGTTACATTACATTCAGTGGGGCACGCTACTGTATATTTAATCACAAGAAACCTGAACCATTATGTCACTCTGTGTGTGTGTGTGTGTTCTTGTATGTGTGTGTAATGATGCTCTCATTCCACTGTATGGCAGCAGAAAGTCAGCAGTCATCACTTTGCCAGAGATCTTTTTGCTCGAAACCATAAATTGTGCTCAGTCAGGCGTTTCAAAGCTTCAGAGAGCTCAAAAGCTCGTTGATGTCATTGTGTCTAATGACAGTGATGTCATGTGAACCTAAAACCTTGCAGCGGCTTTCCCCGAGAAGCCAAATTACATGCTTTCAAAAATAGTGTGCCTGTTTTAACCTTCAGAAGGCTCTTTTTTGGACTTTGGTCAGAATTTAACTTTTTGGTGTAAAAGTTTAGAAAGTGGCAGAAGGGAAGTTCTGATCTAACTGTGCTGCACTTGTGTGGTCTGTGGAAAGAGAAAAACCGCTAATAGAGTGAATGAAAGTTCAGCAGTAAAGTGTGTGGTGCTTGACAGTTGGAAACTACATAAAATTATATAGTAGGACACATGCTTGAATAAATATGTTGGATTTGCTTGACATGACAGGATTATTCGATGAAACATGCAGGCAAAGTGAAAAAAATAAAGCATAAAAGTAAAAGTCAGACAGAAGAAGTTGCTGAAATTTTGTAGAGGAGAAACTGATCATCTGGAAATCCCTGCTGTTATAATATCTGCTCATTAACGATCAAAGACTGAAACAGATGGAAAAGTAGAAAAATGTGCACAGAGAGAAACAAACTCTAAAAATCCCATTGGAAGCAGCATTGGCATGAATATTACAGTAAGATGTCATCAAGTGGACCCAGAACCTGCCACTCATCTGTTCACCAAGTTCAGGCCATTTTTAAAAATATATTTTTTGGGGGGGAGTTTTTCCCATTTTTAATGATAGAGAGAGACAGGGTGAAAGGGGGTATAGAGGAGAGTGACATGCAGCAAAGGGTCTTGAGCCGGACTCAAACTCATGACCGCTGCTGGCGACCTGTGCCCACATGGTAACGCCTTAACTCAGCGAGCTATATGGCGGCCCAACAAAACATGTTTTATAGTTAATACGAGTTGTACATTTTAGTGCAGCAGATCAGTGAAACTATCTTTCAAAATGTGATACAAGCATCAAACTTGGCACAAATACTCCTTTTTGAAAAAATACGCTGGCCACCTGAAATTCTAGATTTCATTTTTTGCGTATAAATTGCCTATTTTACCTCAGATTCTCACTACAGTAACAGAGTTGTATTTTTGGATTCCTCATACTTGAGAACCTACTTTTTAACACCAAGATCAACTAAATCGAAGATCTCTGTGGAGCTTCTTTCTACCATTTCTAGCCCAGAACAGTGAAACATTAACAGGGAATACGGCATCTGCAATGATATGAAACTAAACGTTATTAAGAGTGATACATGTACATCTACAACACGTATTTCTATTTAACCCTAACCCTAAGACTTATTGCACTACTATAGCATTATGTAGGTTAACCACAATTCAAGTCCCAAATAAGGTAAAAATAAGCTTCTTAGTGATTCAGAAGTCCAAAAACCAGATTCTGCTGGTCTAAAATGTAGGATTCGGTACCAGAATCACCCATATTGGGAAAGTCTGTGTATATTTATTGAGAAAAGTAATATATCGGTATTGATTATGGTGTCCATCTTGAATTTCAGGTGGCCAGCGTATTTTTTCAAAAAGGTAACCCCCAAGGAGTATTTGTGGCAAGTTTGGTGCTTGTATCACATTTTGAACGGTTCTGCTGCACTATTGGCTCTGTTTTTTAGGATTTAGAAGATCCAGACTGTTGTGGGAGACCTCTGCTGATCAAAAATGAGGTGAAAGAGCATGAAGAGCAACAAAGTCGGCAATGCAAGGTGGAGAAGTTTCACAGGCGCTACAGTGAAATGCGTGCTCACTGAGACAAAAACGACACAGTAACATACAGCAGAACACTTTCTGTTATACGTCATCCCATAATAATTACTGTCCCACGTGAACCTTATTTTCAAGGACTGGTTTTATGTGTTTTCGTCACTGAATGTCACCTAATATATACTCCAGATACAAGATTGCAGTGCGGTAAAATTGTTGGATGACACCATATTTTATCTACATTTGAAGAGGATGTATTTACTCACATTTTAAACAAGACTAGAAAGAATGTGTAAACACAGATAAAACAACATCTGGATGGACGTGACGCATCGAGACGCTTTCTTAAACCACCTTTGTGATTTATTTATAACATCTTGATTTGACTTGCAGATGTGCTTTTCTGCTTACACAAAATAAGAAGATGAAAAAGGAAGACAACAGATAATTATAGCAAAAAACAAAAAATGTAAATGACTCGTGTGAGAAATCCTACTCCTGGAGGGTAAGTAAAATAAATAGCTCTGTAAGTGGCCTGTCACCGGTCTGCACGTTCACATTTGTATTTATTTACACTGGCGACCAACCCAGTCGACCAGGAACAAAGACTACGAGTGTATTTTAGAGCCGTGTATGTGATGTGGCTTTTTTTTGCATGCATAACTGCTACTCGAAGTACAAAAGCCTTTTCTGTGAACACACTTGAAAGCGCCTGTGACGTATCGATCTCGCCTCAGTGTGACCAACTCTCCTGACTTCTTTATTCTGCGTTTCATTCCATCTTTTGTCACTTGCTGGCGCCTGGTGAACGTCTGACAGAAGCTGCTGCCAAACCCTGTGTGTTAGTTAGTGTGTGTCCAGTCGTGGCATTTTCTAGCTTCGTCTCAAGGTCTGCGCTTGTTGATCACCAAATGAAAACTCAGACACTAAAAATGAGTCATTAGAGTGTTATTGCTGCTGTTTTGGAGATAGTTGATTGTAGATTTATATTCATTTGTCACTGTGGGCTGTAGACACGTCCACTCCCAACATTTTGGGCAGCAATGACGAATCTACAGGGCCTCAGTTGGGCTGGATCTCTTTGGTGACGCAACATATTATGATTAAAAACTTTGGGTTTGCGTAAAAACCTCGCCGATGACATACTTTATGTACGTCTGCGAGATGTAGGTGGAACCCTCTTTGGCACGGCGCTACAGTATGTGTCACTTTTGTGTTTTCCCAGCATTAGTGTGACCCCACCACCCTCTAAATCACAACCAGATGGTCGGAGAGACGGAGAGGGAGGGAGGGAGGCGAGGCGACAAGAGAGTGAGCTTACCTCTCTCTCGGCCCCTGTGGTGGTGTCCAGCAGTTTCTCCAGCTCAGTGTGCATGGAGCTCTCCAGCTGCTGCCGCATCATTTCCTGGAACTGAGCCATCCCTCCTTTGGCCACTCCTTTACTCAGACCTGGAGAAGCAAGATAGAGAGGTTTATAATGCTGGAACATACCTGAATTCTACCATAATCTCCTCAGAACGCATCTTACCTCCACCTTTATTCATTTTATGAACCCAAACCACCTATTTTAGCCTCGTCTGCCACAGAACAAATGTATGACTAAATTAGAACTGATATCCATCTATATCTTTACTATTAACCCCGATTTTACATCCCTAAAGGTGCAAAAAACAAACATAATCCTGCTTTATATTTAGACAAATCAATTAATAGTGTTGTCAAATACAATATTTTGATTAATCAATAGTTTTTCTAACAAAATTGTGCAACATATGATAGTTCAAGACTCTTAAACTTGGGTCATTCCATCTCAAATCAGATTTTTACAACAGTTTCTTCTTGACCATATCTGATTTACCATAAATTTCCATAGCATAAAACAGGGGTGGGCAATCCTGGTCCTCGAGGGCCACTATCCTGCATGTGACCAGGATTGCCCACCCCTGGCATACAATATAGATATTTATAGAGATATCTGTGAAATTTAAAATCAAATACCTTTGAGCAGATGTGACAAGTTGTACCACAAACATCTATCCACCAATGCTTCTGTATTTCTGATACAACTTGTCATCTCTGCTCAATGAGTTATGAAGGTTTATTGAAAATAACTTTCACTTTTGTGACCAAGTATTTCATATTAAAAGTGTTCTATATGTTTTGTTGTGTATTACTGTGAAGTGCAACTAACTGCAGTTCAGAAAATATCACTAGTTGACTTCTGCATTATCAGTTCTTTTTGATAACATGAGCTCAAAGATGTACGGAAGAGTGTTAGGGCCACTCATGAGAAATAATATAATAGGAGGTAGATTTTTTTTTTTTCATCATACACTTCGACAAAAAAGTCGAAATGTCTCCTCTGGTCCAGATTCGGACTTCCTGCATCAATAAGTCATTAGCGATACGTTGTCAAAACATAAACGATGCCTCTTTCCCATTGTTTTAAGGCAGACAATGTGCTACAAGCCCAGTTTGATCAAAAGTAGCTGTCTTTCTGGGCGCCCCGATAGCCTAATGGTTATGTCGCGTGACCCACATGCAGAGACGTAGCGGCTGTCCCGGGATCGAGTCCGACCTCGGGCATTTACCGCATGTCCTTACCCACTCTCTCCCATTTCCGACTCTATCCACTGTCCTATCAAATAAAGGCGAAAAAGCCCAAAAAAATAAATCTAAAAGTAGCTGTCATTCAAGCTGCTGAAATAACATTGGTGTCTATGTGAAGTCTGCTGTGAGACGAGTGCAAATTGCAAAACCGCTGCAACAGTGAAGAGAGACACTACACAGATATTCAATAACTTCACTCTTATACACTGTAGTGTCACCAAAATCACTGCAGCCATCAAAAGGGAGCCAGTTGATGCAGACGGTCCCTGTGCACTCGTCGTATTGATGCCGGAAGTCCAAATCTAGACCAAAGGAGACATTTCAACTTTATTCTCGACATTTCGACTTTTTTGGAAAAAAGTTTGGAAGCAAGATCAAATTTGTTCAAAAAAAGATCACAGTTTCCCTGGTATACTTTGCAACAAAATAAACATGATTATCATATAAAGAGTCACTCATCAGAATGCATTTTTACTATAATTATCAGGTATTTGGGTTTTTCTTGCAGTAAATACATCCCAAAATCCATAGAATTCATACTGGTTTTTAAGAAAGGCATTGTGGACAGAAACCTGAAGTTGCATCCAAACTTTTGGCCTGTAGTGTATGATGAAAAAAAAAATCTACCTCCAATTATATTTTTTTCTCATAAGTGGCCCTAATACTCTTCCGTAAAGATGGGACATGTCGTGACGGCTTCAATTTTTGTGGTCATATTTCAAATTAGCCATTATCAGATACTATTTCATCTGCCTGTCTAATCCTGCACATGATGTGAAACAGCACAGAAAAATCCAGACTTTTATCTTTAATAGTTCAATGTGTGACAAAATGTGCTGAAAGTGAGTCGCAATCCAAAATCTGGGCACACATTTGATATTTTGAGCTAAAATTTCACAGTTACCATTTTAAATATCCATAGTTTATGATAAAAATAACCCTTTTGGGACTGTTGGCCAGACTAAACAACACAGTGGATAACGCCACTTTGTTCTCTACAATATTGTGATCTTCTTTTTTCATTGCTTCCTGATAGTTTACACCAAATAAAGAAGGAAATAAGCAACAGATTTATTCTCAGTAGCCATGGCCAAGAGGGAAACATCTGAGTGATTTATCATCAGAGCTAAATTAAGATGTAAAAAGCAAGTACCATTATTCCATAATGTATATACTGCAGTATTTGTGTTAGTATGCACTGGATGACATCTGAGAGGCTGGTTGTCATTCTTCTAATCAGTGATGACATAATGTGGTTAAGGTGTGGAATCTAGGCATCACTTTTGTACCTGCTACCACCAGTAACAACAGCCTCGTGGTAACCTATAGCTTCAGGTCCATATATAAGCATAAGAAACTGAAAGAAGGAGGAGAAATAAAACAGCTTTCTGTGACGCTGGTGATGGATGCGTCTCCCACAGGCACTGGAGTGTCTTAAGAGGAGTTATAGTATAGCTTGCATATGTAAAAATGACAGCTCATTATGATATATAGTGCAGACAGAAGATCACTGCAGTGCAAGAGAGAAAGAAATGATGTATTTAGGTAGTTAAAAAACAGATATACTGCATAGTTTGCAGACACGTTTATTTTTCAACTCAGTAACAGGTTCTGCTCAGTGCATATAGTGGTTGCAGTTCTTTAATAACTTACTCAAGGTTTCACTTTCTTAATGCATTCTTAGGGCACTGGCCTTGATAGAGGAGGCATTCTATGACTACCATCCTGGTTTATGCTGAGTATTTATGCTATCAGATATAACTATCAGCCTCAAAAGCCAGTATTATTCAGGCTATGGTAAAGATAAAAGCAAGCACAAGCAAACCACTTAATAGTTCTGCAGTTACACAGCAGAACGTCTTTGATGAAATGACTACGGTGGCGCGGTTACACTTGTAAACACAGATCCTAATTATCTTTCTGATCAACCAACAGGAGTAGATTTGATCAAACATGTTCACAAAAAGTAAAACGTGAAAGATTTGTCTCGACGTCTTCCTGAAGGTTCAAAAGCACACGAGATGGTTTAGGAAGCGGGATGTGACCAATTAAAGCTGTGTTTGCTTTTCCTTGCTGTGTGAGATCAGTGTTTGACGGGACCTGCATCATTTGCTTATTATCAAAAAAGTAGAAGTTAAAAACTAAAGCGAAATATGTGCCATCAGCGCCAAGAGGCTGACGAGTTGCTTCCCCAAAAGTTTACTCTTATAAAAATGCTGCCATACCACATACTTACAAAACATGTCCCATACCATTCATAACAGTAGATTGACATATTCAGTTACTGACAATGACTCAAAAGGAAAAGTATTTCAGAAACAGTATAAAGTCGCACCTTAAAAATTCCCACCTTTCAGCATTTGTCTAACTGGTTATCTAAAGACTCAGACGGTGAACCGACAGCCTTACAAATAAACCACAGCTTCTGGCACAGAGCCAAAAGAGAAACTAACTTCTCAAGTGCAATGAGACATGACGAATCACGTGTCGCTGTGGATTGGCAACAGCAGCAGGAAGTATTTGCAGATTTCACAATCAGTGTTCAGACTTTCGGTTATTGTGGACAAACCTTACTTTAACTTTTTGTCAGCAGACATCTAGGAACAAGGTACTGGCTATGTGCTGCGACTCTGACAAGGCCATGTATACCCATTAATCAACAGATGAATTAATGACAGCACTTTAGAAGCTATATTCCACTGTAGCATGACTTAACAACAATAAGCAATGGCACTGTGGTTGTAAAGAAGCTCTTATGGATGAACACTTTATTAAAACAATTCATTCTTTAGTCCATAACATGTCAAAAATAATGTCAATAATCAATAAAGTGCATCATATTTTCATAGGTTTTTGTGCGATATATTGGACCAATCACAGATATATCAGCATCAGATACTTATCAAATATGTGCCATTATGAAAACTTTCTTTTCTTTAAAAAATGTAATAGAGAAAAACAGGGTTGGGGTTATTTAGAAACGGTGTCTGCAGCACATGTAGCAGAGCACCTATCACAGCCAAGCGAACGGTGGTGCGGAGTCAAGCGGTGTCTTCACAGCAAGCTTTCGCATATCGTATCGTATGGTGAGGTACCCTGTGATTCCCACCCCTATTCATTTAACTTGTTGACTAGTTATCAAAGTATCAGTCACTCGGTTAAGTCGTACAACTAACCAACCATCATTTGGAGGCAGTGTTCAGGTTAAACAACCTAAACACAACAGAGATGGTTTCAGAATTTAGCAAATCATCAGCAACTACTGCCAAAAATCAGCTGCCATCCTACAACTTTATAATAATACTACATGGTACAAGTATTCAAGTAGTCATAAGTCTGTTCAAACATAGTAGGCCAACCCTTTGAACAACTCAATGAATCTGCCTACGATAGTTGCACATTAAAGCTGGCCAACAACATTCTCTTTGATCCTAGTCATGTTCTGAACATTGGAAACAGGGTGTTCCCATTAAACTGGAAGTACCGGGTTCTATGATTTAACAGACTGAAGTACTTCAGCAGTCAAATATACCTCAAAGGGAGTTGATACTGTCTTCTGTGATTGCAATGTTCTGTTAGATGTATGTATTTTTGTTTCTTATCTCCATTTTTGTCTTCTCTATGATGCTGCTAATGGAGCTGCTGTGGAGCAAGACAAATTTCATCTGACAGTAAAGTATCATCATCATTGGCACATTAGCCGCCACATTTGCCCTGAAAGGCTGAGTGCTGTGTTGGTGGTAATAACTTGGAAGTTACTGGCAGGATGGCTGGCTGCTCGTTAGACGGCATGTAACAGCATTGTTCACAGACAAACAGTAGCAGTGTAGCCGATCAATTATGATGCAGGAGGGTTGAAATAAAACCTCCAGCTGACTGACATGTAGAAAGGCCTGATTGACTGATTCTGTGTAGATTCATCCAGGTCATGGTAATCCTAGGAGCTGCAGTGAAAAAGCAGCTACACTTCTCTTTCAGGTGATTACAAAAGATAATGTACAGAAACATCTCAGACAATAGAGCGCTGACCCTTCACGTATCCGCTTGGGATCGATCATTCAGTATGTGGGGCAAGCTATGAGATTACATAGTGTTCTGACATGAGTGAAAGACAGGTCTGAAAACAAATGGCCAGAAGGTAGAAGAAAAAACACTTCAGGTAGTATAGTTGGTATAGTCTTGGTAACTGAAGAAACACAGGTGTGGTCCTTTAAACCCACCTGCAACTAGACACCACTTCCATTCTACATAAAGTGACATATTTAAGCTGCTAAATTCAGCAATTAATATGAGTTAATCTAAACACAAGACACTTGTGCTCAAAAAGAAAGGATTCATACTCAATGAAGGACCTATGATCCCTAATCTGTCTCTATACCTACCAGTGAGCAGTGATTCCTAACATGTCTCTGGGGGTCATCAGGTGCTAAGTGCTATTTCAACCAGCACTGCCACGTTCAACTGACCCAGGCCCGTTTAGGAGATGCTCCAGGTAGTGACCAGTGCCGACGCTACCATTTAGCTAGTGCTAATGCTAAATAAATAAATAACCGCTAAAATACTTCAATGCTACTAACAAACTCACCACACACAAGGAGACTATACAGCCGGATTCGCCTATAATGTTAACTGCTAAGATACTATCATACTACCACAGCTTTAGCCATTGTTAACTGCTACAATTTAAATTAAATAATAAGATAAAGGCTTCAAACTCAAATATTCCAGAGAGCTTTCACTGTGAAGTGTAATTGAACCTACGTCTCCAATAAGAAAAGTTCCTAAAAGCCAACTGGTCATTCACAGGTGAAGCTTAGAGGATAGAACATTGTGTCTATGAGCAAAACGAGGAGACATAAAACATGTAAAAGTGCAAAAGCAAACTTCTCTCTAAGGACCAGTGTTTGACATTTTGATAGAAATAAACCTGCGCAGCCTGAGTAGCTTGTGACTAATCATTCGGTATATG
>OMNN01010968.1:21817-34756 GCA_900302755.1 Chromis chromis
GTGCAAACTTTCACTTCAATATAGGTCTTCTTGGGAAGCAGAAACATTTCAAAAATGCCCAGAAGCAACGGAAAACACTTCAGGTAGTGTGGTTGGTGTGATTTTAGTAAATAAAGAAGACGTTAAAACAGAGGTAGGGTCCTTTAAAATACCTGGGATTACAACTACACATCATAAAGTGTCATATTTAAGCTGCCATTTAAGTTCAGCAACAAATACAGTTAAATAAGATAAACGCTCCTAAAAACCAAGAGGTCATTCATTCAGAGGTGCATCAGCCTTTAAAGTAAATTGATAGGTGAAGCTTAGAGGATCAAACATCATGTCTATCTGGTGTATTCATAAAAATAAGCCAAACAAGGACACATAAAACATAGAAATAGCAATTAGACTTCTCTTTAAGGTTCTCTTTCACAGTTTACAAGGCATAATGTACAGAAACATGATATCAGATCCTCCACAAGAAGGCACCAGTGACATTTTGATATATATGGTGCAAACTTTCACTTAAATATAGGTCTCTCTTGGAAGGCAGGAACAATTCAAAAATGCCCATAAGCTATGGAAAACACTGCAGGTCCTGTGACTGACTCTGATAAATGCTAAAACACAGGTATGGTCCTTTAAACCTACCTGGGGTTATAACTAGAAGTGTGTAATTCCCCACTTACCTTCTACATAAAGTGCCATAATTAAGCTGCCAAGTTCAGCAATTAAAACGGTTAAATATGAGGATATATCCAAATGGAAACGCTTCAAGTCAGTTATTCCACAGAGTTCATTGAACGTACATCCCGCAAATGAATAAGAAAAGTTTCCTTGAGGTGTCCGGGAAGCCAACTGGTCATTCATTGGGAGGTGCAGGAGCCTTTTTAAAGTCCATTCAGAGGATAAGACATCCTGCCTACCTCATGTACTCATAAAAAAAAACACCCCAGCAAAACAAGGACACATTCATCCGATCACACTTATCTCCGTGGACAGCAGCCAAACGTCGTCCGTGGACATGGAGCTGCGGCGGATCGACTGACTGAGATGTTTTATAGCTCGCTCTGAGCGCCTCTCGCTTTTCCAGCCCCAATACCGTAAACCACGTCACAAATCCCAGGCTGTGACTCCCAACCTCTGGTCACATTTCTCTGCTGCCTCGCCCCCCTCTTCCCTGCCTTCATCTTTATTACCTTTATGGCCACGGAGTCTTGGATTTTCGCCCTCTTTTCTCATGCAAGTCAATTATTAACCGCTCAGATGCGCAACGCTCCATCCGACAGGAGCCGCCTGCCTGCCGGGGGGAACTTCAAGCGCTACGGGCTGCGGAAATGAATGAATGATGGATGCCCAGACAGGGACGCTATGTCCTCCAGAGACCGCATACACGGGGGGGCAACTCAAATCCACAGCGGTTCCGTGAACACCACACTAAAGGGAAACGGCTAAATGTCGCTAAATGTCAAAAAGAAGCACCGCGGGGCTGCGACACGGCTAACCTGAAGATCCGACCCCAACGCCAGCAGCCCGGGGAGAAAGTAGTGCAGGGGGTGGGTGGTATAAAGAGGTAAAGTGATCAACAGCTCTGAGATAAAAAGCCATTTTTTCTTACTGTGTGACTGTAGGATGCTGGCAGGCGGAAGAAAAGTCGATGGGGTCGGCCTGGTCCTGCAGATCTGAAGGACCACAGCGATCCCGCAGAGCAGCTGCACTCAGAAAGGGTTTATTTTTACCCGGTTGACACCTTAAAACACCGGACTGCTGCTTCCTTTGGACTTCGCTTAATAAAAGAAAATCACAAAAAGCGTAAAAAACTTAAAAAGAAGATCAGTTAGTTTGAAGATATTTTACACAACAGTTCCACTCCAGGAAGGAGCGAATGGGAGCCGCGCAAGAGGATGACAGCCAATGAAAATGCCGCTTTCTTGTGACGTCGATTTAACAGCCAATAGAATTCTGCGACGTGCAGTTTGGTTTCTGTCAATTCCGGGTTGAAGAACGCTCCACATTTTGGAAATAAAACACCAAAAAGGCAAAAAATATTCACACATTCACGTTGTTTTTCGTAACATCTTTTAAATAAATACATAAACCTTTATTTTAAAATACATCCACATGTTACAATGAGTAAACTGACAGGCTTGCAGCCACAGATTCCACTGGATACACCAGATTTTCCCCATTAATGCTGGACCAGTGAACCTTTTTGGTAGATTTGCCCCATTTACTGATTATCAACAAAGACACATTGTGAATTTAATTACTTGCAGATGTTACATAATCACTCCTGGTGCAGCTGGGAAGGAAAAAATGAAGAAATACTGCCCCGGCCTGGAGAAAATGTGTCATTTCACTGTGCTTCACCTCCTACTGTGCATCCATCCATCCATTCATCTTTCCATTCACTCATTCATCCATTCTCTAATGTCTGCTTTATTCTATAAAGGGTCGTGAAGGGGCTGAAGCTTATTCCAGATAACATAAGATAACACAAGTCAAATGTATTTATAAAGAACATTTGAAAGCAACAGGGTTTTAACCAAACTGCTGTACAGTTAAGATAACAAACACAACGACTAAAAGACAAATCTAAATAACATTACAATGAATTAACAATCCAAATAAAATATAGAACACAATAAGAAATTAAGTCAGGGTGTCAAGCTCTACTTAATTCAATGTTTTAGATATCTCTAAAGCCCGACCAGTTTTCAAATGGAAAGGTAAACTGTTCCAGAGATAAGGAGCAGCTGCTGCAAAGGCTACATCACCTCTATTTTTGGGCCTGGAACTGATAAGTAAGGTGGCACTAACCCAAACTTTAAAATAAAATGTTAAAATCAATTCTGAAACATACATGGAGCCAGTGGACAGGACCCAGTACCAGTGTTGTTAACAGATGGGCAGCTGAACCATAGACTGTAGACACCCACATCCAAAGAATAACAACAGTCCAACTGCATGGTGATAAAAGCATGAATAACTTTCTTTTCGAGGGAAATACCTTGGGTAATAGTCTCAATTTTAAAAAAGCTGGTTTTGACCACTGAGCGGATTCGTCAAATTTCAGAGACGTCACAGACCATAAAAAGGTTTTTTTTTTTTTAACAAAAGAGCGATTATATAATCAGGAGGAAAGGCAGTGTACTCCCTGGGCAGTTTGCCAGTTCATCACAGGGTTAGCACAGAGAGACAGACCTTACTCTGCATTATTTTCAAATATCTGTGTAGAGTCTCAGTCATCCAGGTTATAGAAATCCTAAGAGCTTCAGTAAAGGGCAACTAGACTTCTCTTTTTGGTTCTTGAAGATATACCAACCCTCATCCAAGAGGTTCCCAAAGTTCCAATCTCCGGCGTTCCCCTGGAGTTGTTTGTTCTTGACTGTAATGTTCGGAATTTCTATGTTTGCCTTGCCCCTTTTCTGTTCCTTTTTTAACAAACCTAGAAACTTTTATGACTGTACTGGGTAAACATGCTGTCGTTTTCTGGAGCGTCTCTTCACTCCTGTCCTTCAGCGCATCAGAAGTAAAATGGACTTGTTTTATTCTCCCTTAGTAGCCGGTTCTGTGTCTTTGGTAGTGGCTTTTCTACTGGCGGATGAGCCAGTGTTGTCTGCATTTCAGGTAGAAACAGTGGTGGTTCCTGTTGTATGAGAGTTTTCCTTGACATCCCTCTGGGTGTTCATCCCAAAAATACAAAGCAATATGTCTAAGATTCTCAGTCATGCAGGCCATTGTAATCCTACGTGCTTTAGTAGAAGGCAGCTGGACTTCTTGGTTTTGGTTCTTGAAGATGTTTGACCTCAGGAAGTCCAACTGCCTTCTACTGAAGCACTTAGAATTCCTCATTTGTTTATTGTGGAAATCCTTAAACCAGTTCTGGACATTGCAGGTAACATTACTTCTATCAGATATAGCATTTTTAAATGAATGATGGAAATATGTCTGAGATAATTCCTGAAAAAATCCTTCCTGGAAATAAGTAATAAGTGTCCCAAGTACTAACTAAACAGCTTGATTTAATTTTCTGCACCTGAACATCGCGTGGAATATAATTTATTTGTACTGGAAGATGCCCAAACATTGATACCTGGATGTTTATGGTCCATCCCAAAACTTGCTTTAAATGCCTTTGTTCATTTCTTACACCTTTAATTAAAAGAAAACTCTTCACCTTCATTCTTCAGTGCTGATAGCAGATTATTACTTGACACATAACCAATCATATAGTGTTGTGGGAAAGATATTGCTCAGGACTATTGTGACTACAGTTAGAGACGGCTCCGTAAGACCCAAAGTAGCACATTAGCTTACAAAAATAACAATACTGATAATTGGAAAAATGCTTGAGAGTCACCAATTTGCCTTGCATGCACACCATTGGTTTGTGAAAGGAACCCCACGCATACATATTGAGATCATTGACATATAAAGAGGTGGCAGTTTAACCACTCAGATCCTATGTGCTGAAAGCTAGAAATATGGCAGCTCAAGATCCGACAACTACTCTGTGTCTGTTTGTTTTCCATGTTTGGACATTTAAAACCATCAACAAACACAACACAACTGCATAGTTTAATTATTTTTTATTGTTTCAGCTTTCCAGTGTTTGAAGACTTAGTGCATCACTGACTCTGTAACAACCATCCATTCAATTACCCCCAGAGAAAAAAAAAGAGAAAGTAGCTGCTAACAAATCTGGTGGACTTTCAGTAAACACTGCATACTAATGGTGGAGTTATACTTATGCGTCGTGATATACAGTAACTAAAGAACAAGAGACTAATCCCGTCCAATCATTTGTAACCAAAGTAAACCTTTACACAACTTTTTGTTTTTCTGGATCACACACTATGTTGGTTTTGATCCACACCATTTCAGCGCACAAGTATAAATCCAACCTAACACCCATAAACACTGACTCAGTCTCTCTCACACACGTGCCCACAGTAATTTGGGGTAATGCAGGGGTTGGTGGAGTGCTTTATCACAGGCGTGCGTCTGGAGTTTTGTCACTGTCTAAGTGTCGGGGTGCTGGCGGCCCTGCAGGGTCTAGTCATACTGCCAAGAAAGACACAGCTGTGTCTCTCTCCTCCATCAGTTCTGTTGCGGTGGCGTCCATCTTCGATTTGGAAAATTCGTTGATGCTCAGACCATCCACAATCTTCCAGGTCTTGTTCTGAGGAAAGAGTGCACCTCCTTCAGATTTGTGTTTTGTGACATGCAGTTGCAACAAAATCACTTTATGAGTATAACGTAAAGTTGTAGAGTATTCTAAAGTAAAAAGCTGAAGTGAGAAGTACCCACAGATTGAAGTGCATACATCATTCATTGTTTCACATTTTGAGGACAAACACTGTAGTTTATTTGTTGCTGTCAGCTGATTTGAAGATGTACTGTAGGCTGCTACAAAAGAGAACAAGGTTAGATTAGTCTTACCTGGATCTGGACAGGGAATGAGTAGATGAGGTCTTCTGGGACTCCATAGGAGTTGCCAGAGGAGTAAACACCCATAGAGATGAACTCACCCTACAAAGAAAAGACAAACTGGTTAAAACTGTGTTTCAAATACAATGCAGCTTATTCCAGATATTCTATATCATCATAACCAACTTTAAAATAAGCATTGTAATACAATATCCTCGTAGTTTTAATCGTAGCATCTGGACTTGCTTGAGTTAGCTCCAAGACGTTTCACCTCTCATCCAAGAGGCTTCATCAGTTCTAAACTGACTGGGAATTCCAGATTTTATACTCTTCAGGAGCCATTAACACTATAGAAGCTTCAGTCTGCTGGGTGTCTGTTGCCCCTTGCCTCATTATGCGAGTCGTTAGGTCCTTCCCTCTCACAATGGGATCATTAGGGCCCTACATGGCCAGGTGTGAATGCGAGTCATTGGGTCCTTCCCTTTCACAATAGGATTTGTTAGGGCCCTATGTGACCAAGTGTGAATGGAGCCAATGCGAGTTGTTGGGTCCTTCCCTTTCACAATGGGGTTTGTTACGGCCCTTTGTGGCCAGGTGTGAAAGGGTTCTGTTCTTGTAATACAATACTAAACATGTATTACGTAACCTGTGTGAAATCTAACAAACAAGACTTGCCTTCACTTTCTTTTGCCATCAAGTAGATCAACAAGTACAAACATGTATAAAAATACTTCTATCTCATTTGGTAGCTCCAGGGGAAGAAAAGGTAATTGCAGATTAATGACTCAAACTCTTGTACAAGCACAAACAGAAATAAACCTGTTCACTCTTTCTGGCAGAATCAGCTCTGTATATGAATAAATCTGTCTGTCCCACCAGTCTCTCAATGACAACACGGACAAACATTTACGTAATGCACCTGACTGTTGAGGTTACACAACAATAAAATATGAAAAATACACAACGTTAAAAGCTTTTCACAACTACAATTTCAATTTTTAGGTGTTTTGATTGTTAGAAGCTGCAGAATTGAGTTTCATTCCATACATGCGCAGTCGGTTGTAGCATGTATTTTGCATATGAACACTACTGCCGAGCATGTGCATCATTGCCCTCATAATGTTGTTGGTATGCACAAACAAATTTTACACTGTTTGCAGACATCCACAGATTTGGGGAGGTGACAAACTTGAAACACAGTTTGGTCATGCAGGAAGGTGGAACTGCTGCTCTCTGCACTGAAAGGAACCGGTTAAGGTGGTTTAGGCATCCTATTTTAGGTGTTTTGGGCACGTCCTACCAGGAGGAGAACATGTGACAAAACCCAGGGTATGTTAGAGAGATTGTGTTTCTCAGTTAGCGTGGGAAAACCTTGGTAGTGAGAAGAGGGAGGCTTAAGATGCTGCATCCATGAAGAAAATGGATAGTATGTTGACAGCAAAAACTGATAATGTACTCACTCTCTCTTACTGTACTTTTCATTTTCACTTTACCAGATCACAAAAAAGTGACAACTCAGGGCTTGTGGGCTGTGCTCTTTGTCAGAACAGGTCAACAGGGAAACATTCCCATATAACAGCTCTAACATTAATAAATGAGGCGTTTACCTCGGCGGTGCCTGTCCAGATGTCTCTCATGTGGTCGCAGACGGCCTTGGCTGCAGACATGGCGCTAGACAGCTTCCTGGCCTTGATGACTGCAGCGCCTCTCTGCTGCACTGTCTGCAAGATAAGAACATGGAGCATTAAATAGAAACACAGTAGCAGTCAATACAAGCAGAAGAAGTGAGCCAGTTCAGCCCTCACACAGTGTAACCCCTTTATTTTTTAAGATTTTGATTTCAAGGGTGGAATATCTGCAGCCGTTATCTCCCAAAGCACCAAAATGAGTCAGTGTACCTAAACACTGTCACCAGGACCAACATACCTCTTACACGTGACTTCTAAGAAACTTGAATGAATCTTTCCATGAAATGTCAACATATGTTTGTTATATACATGATTTTTCTAAACTTTTCGCCAACCTGGTAAGTATAATTTTGCCTTGATCGACTTAGTAATCATCAACTTACAGCAATAAAGTCGCCTTTGAGCCAGGCGTCATCCTTGACTGCATCAAAGCAGGCGAGCTCGCTGCCGGACATGTTGACCAAGCAGTGGTGCACATCTGGGTACTGGGTGGACGAGTGGTTTCCCCAGATGATCACGTTCTTCACGTGAGTGGCAGGAACGCCACAGCGCATCGCCACCTGCAGAACAGAGAGTACGTTTTGGTTCACCAATTAGTTAATAAAACAAATGGAGGACTGATAATGTGGCTCTAAAAGTAGCAGCTCATTGCTTAATGAAACATACCTGAGAGCGAGCCCTGTTGTGGTCCAGACGGGTCAGACAGGAGAAGTTCTCTTTAGGGATGGAAGGAGCAGACTTGGCTGCAATCAGACAGTTGGTGTTGGCGGGGTTTCCAACAACCAGCACCTATAAACAAACATTACAATATAATAATGCAGCATATTGATAACAGCTCATTAACTGGGGGCAGTGGTGGCGCAACAGGTTAAGTCCCTGGCTTCTGATCAGAAGGTCAGAGGATCAAACCCCAACTGAGGCCACTGTTGGGCCCTTGAGCAAGGCCCTTAACCCCTGACTGCTCCCCGGGCACTGCACCGCGGCAGCCCACTGCTCCTAGTATGTATAGTTAAGGTTAACTTTGAATAGGATGGGTCAAATGCAGAAAATGAATTTCCCCAAGGGGATTAATAAAGGTAAAGTTATTATTATTAGTAACTGTCCTTGCCCAGTTTAAAATAACATGCTGCTGTAGGTTTTATATTTGAGTCTCTGAAAAGTGAACCCACTCTCTAAAAAAAAGCAAACTTGTAATCTGCATCCCACAAAAAGACTAAAATATGGTTCAGCAGTAGGAAAACAACTTGTACTTTAAATAGGTTGCCATTTTTTGTGAACATGAGAACTAAAAAAAACAACAACAGCAAAGTACAGCAGCAACATATGTTTACCTCGAGAACTATGCAACATGAGCAACCTTGCCAGAAGCAGAAGTTTCACTCAGCAGCCTTTGATAAGTAGAAAATGTGGGCGTTATGGGAATTTGCATGCGATTACCTTGACGGTCTTCTTGGCATACTTCTCCAGAGCGGCTCCTTGGCTCTTGAAAATGGCCACGTTGGCTTTGAGCAGGTCCTTCCTCTCCATGCCCTCCTTCCTGGGCATGGAGCCCACCAAGATGGCGGCATCCAGGTCCTTGAAGGCCACCTCCTCCTTGTCGGTGGGGACAATCTCTGTGGAGGGAGGAAATTAGTTACTGTTGTGTTTTTAGACTCTATAAAACCCCTTAGGGCAACTTTTTTTGTGCTCAGGGTTTCAAAGATGTGGCTAAAAAGCAGTACTTTTGCCAACTTTACCTCCTAAACTAATGATCTTGTTCAGCTTTTTTGTTGAAAATTACATAAACATGGTTGACAACCTTGCTTACAATATCCAGGTGTTAACTTTTTGACTGTTTGAGTGGAATGAAGTAGGAAGTGTGCGTGCTAAAAGATCCTTTAGTGCCATCTCTTAGCTGGCCAGGTTTCCAGTGAAAACAGCAACGTGTTCTCAGTTCTTTGGTGATAAAGTTTAAATCAGGGGTGGGCAAGCCTGGTCCTCGAGAGCCGCTATCCTGCATGTTTTAGATGCTTCCCTCTTCCAACACACCTGATTCAAATGATCAGGATCGTTATCAGGCTTCTGCAGAGCTTGATGATGAGATGATCATTTGAATCAGGTGGAAGAGGGAAACATGCAGGATAGGGCCTCTTGAGGACCAGGGTTGGCTACCCCTGATCTTGAGGAACATGACAATGGCCCAAGATTTTGATCTGACCTCCAAACTTCCTAGACCCCATTTTGATCAAGCATCAACAGGATGCAGTGGAACAAGTTGGATTGACAGAGGCCCCACTGCACAAGCCAGAATACCCAAAGGATCCACTGCCAACACCCTGGTGCCAGACCCCATAGGACACCCTGAGAGGTCCTCTTGTCCATGTCCAATGGTTCAGATAATTTTTGAGGGGCAGGTGGTCATAATGTTATGCCTGATCGGTGTATGTGACAAATGTAAGCAATCATTTTACTCATCAACATAACTTTAAACTGTCTTGAAACTCAAATAATTCTATGACTTTATATAACGTTGCTCAGAACAGAAAATACAACAAAATGTCAGACTTTATTTTAGACATCACTTGGTCAGCTTTTGTATTTCATGTTTCTTCAATGCCACTACAAAGCCTGTTGTGTGCTTTCTATTAGTAAGGTTGACTTGAAATTTGATTTCATTTTCTTATTTTATTTTGATCCATGTGATCCTGCTTTTCTTTCACCTCTCTGCATCTTTCTTTAAGTCACTCTTGTTCCGGTTACTATCTTTGTATCTCTTTCACACTCTTTCAATCATCCCCTGTTTCTATCTTATCTCAGTATCTTTATTTTTTTATCTTCCACCTGCCACAAACACTTACAGGAGGGAGATATGAGCCACAGCGACACGGAGACCCCAGCGAGTCCCGTCACGCTGCCAGCAGTAATCTGCAGTCAGAGCCGTCACTTTGTGCTTTGCTAATTGGATAATGTGGTGCAGAGGAGGCACTCAGCAAGCCGAGGGATTCCCCTCATCACACCGGCCGCTGGGAGAGTCGTGATGCAAAATCCTTCGGTACAAAGACATTTGGACCTAAATTCCACTGGTGATCTTCACTACATATGATGTTTTTTTTCTTAATACAGACAAAAGTCTTTAGTGAGCTTAAGATAACAGTCATAGTAGCACTTGTAGAGGTAGTCAGGTTTAATTTTGACGGTGGCAGCAGTTACATTTAATGCAGTAATAGCAGAAGCAGTGCAACAGTGAGCAGTGTAGCAGCACCAGTGGCAGAAAAGGTAGTGTTGACAGTAATATTCCATGATTAGTCCTTTTAGTATTTATACTATCGGTCCACCTATTACCAGATTGTCTTTGTGCTCTCTATTGTTCCACAGCCTGTTGGTGTTACCTTCCTGAATCCTGGACTCCTGTTTTTGCTTGCTCCCTTTACTTTTTCTGGTGTAACCATATTAAAACTACTTCATTCCTACTTTTACCTGCCTTGTTTTATGTTGCACCTTTGTGACCCAAATTCTAAACCCTGACAGATAACAACAGAATTATTATAATATATAACGATACCTGTTTTTTCATTGTTTTTCTACATAGTCTCTTGGTCCACTGATATCTAAGCTTCACTATGTCTTTGCAGTGCTTGAGCCTCCAGATACTCTAACAGCATGCATGACATCTTCATCACTTTGAAAATGCGACCTAGCAAGTGGGACTTCAGTTTGGGAAACAGATAGTGGTCAGATAATGCAGGTTGGGTGAATATGGTGCATGGGACAACAGTTCTAATCCACATTTGCTGATGCTGGATGGGCACATTGTTCTGGAGCAACAGCAACCAGATTGCAAAGAACAACGAATATTTGAGACTACGGAAGCCCTAAATGGCCATTGGTCAACTTAATTTTTTCACTCCGTTTTCTCGAGAAAACGAGATAATTGTCCTCCATTTTCTCGTTATAACGACATAATTTTGTCGTTATCACGCGATGACAAAATCCATTATGTCATGATAACAACAAAATTATCTAGTTTTCTCGAAAAAACTAAATAGTTTTCTCGTTATAACAAGTTAATTTTCCGGTGAGGTACAAAGTGAAACCAACCCGCCAGACCAGAAGGTGCTCTCCTGCCACTGCACACTACCGACTGAAGCCAGGCCCGGATGTTTTCAAAAGTGCAAACAAACACATGAACAGGCTTAACCTACCTCATTAGAGTGTGCAGCTGCAGTAGAGCACGTCCAGGAGTCAAAAAGTTAAGTTCCATGGCCGTTTAAGGCTTCCGTAGTGGACAGTGATATAGGGCTTTACAGCGTACATGTGTTTCCAGGTAAGGCCAAGAACCTTTTGAAGTACCTACGTAGGCAGAGCCGGCTGGCCCATTAGGCACTACAAATGATCATACCAAATAAGAGGAGGGGGGCGCCATATAAAATCTTGCCAAGGGCACCACATTGGGTAGGGCCGGTTCTGTTCGTAGGCCTTGTAGAAAAAATCCTACCACAATATGTAGCAACTGTAAAGGTAGTTGAAGTAGCTGCAATGCTGGATTAACATCTAGACAAACTGAGCAATGGCCCTGGGCTTCAGATCTTTAGGAGCCCATAAACGACTGTTTCCACGGAAAAATTATGGAATAAAAAGCTCACAGCCAACCCTTTGCAAAGGAGGCAGATGTAGTTTGTGTCACTTTGCTGTATTTTATTCCTCCATGCTAGCAACAGCCAAGTTTTGGGTTTTTTGTCTAACTGTATATATCCATGCATGTCCCTACATCCATCTGCACCATTCTCTTAATGGTGATATCTCTTGAATGCATTTAGGAAATTTCTTCAGAATTGGCACAAACGTTCACTTGGATTCAACGATGAACTTATTAGATGACGGTTGTCAAAGGTCACTGTGACCTCTCAAACCACGTTTTTAGCCTTAACGCTAGAATTCATTCGCTAATTATAGCAAAATTTCACACAAATGTCTAACAGGATGGAATAATGAAGTGATGACATTTTATATCCAAAAGGTCAAAGGTCTGTTCTGCAAAAACACTTTTCTGGTCAGGAACTGAGGGGCAGACTGTGACCGTATTTCACAGTTTTTACTGGATATATTATATGAGTCTGTACAGACACTGATGCAAACTGACACTGGTTGACAAACTCAAGGTCATTCCAGCTGCATATTGTAGTGGTCCTTTAGCATCTCTCTCTATATTTATATTATATGGGGCAGTGGTGGCCTAGTGGTTTGTGAAGTGAACTTTTAACTGGTGGATCGCCGGTTCGAGTCCTCGGACTGACAAGAGGTTAAGGTGGGAAAGTGAGAGCGACCGGTTGTCCCAGTCACCACCACTGTGGGCCCTTGAGCAAGGCCCTTAACCCCTGACTGCTCCCCGGCGCTGCACCGCGGCAGCCCACTGCTCCTAGTATGTATAGTTAACTTTAAATAGGTCAAATGCAGAGAAGGAATTTCCCCAAGGGGATCAATAAAGGTTAGATTAGATTATTTAGTTTCTTTGCAGTATTTGTAGTTGTTTTTTACCTTCTGGTGTTTATTTTGCATCTGTTTTACAACCGTTCTGTTTTATTGTGTCTGGTTGCATCACTTGTTGTTTTGTGTCACCTTGTATTTATTGTACATCTATTTACATTAACTTTGCATTTATTTTTTATTGTTGTGTCTCTTTGTGGTCTCTTTTTCATGTTGATTGCATGTCTTTTTGGTTGATTTGTGTCTCTTTGTAGTCATTTTGTAGCTCTGTGTGACTCATTTAGAGTCATTTAGCAAATACAGGCTTGTATAGAGGGGCTCTCTGATCCTTTGGGCCAATGGACCTGTAGAGATATTCATGCCTGTTTTAGTG
>OMNN01011009.1:2862-15594 GCA_900302755.1 Chromis chromis
AATACCTCTAACATCTTCCCACTATTTGGGCACATTTTGCAGCCTTGCAGCCTCAACTTAGATGTGATTAGAAGTGAAGTCTAACTTGCTTCATTCCATTGTGCCTTACAACACAAGATGTATTCTCTGTGCTGAAGTATTAAACCAGCATTGCTGTACTAGTGAAGATATGAAAAGCAAATGTTTGTCCAACACTAAGTCTACTTGCTCTGTCTGAGTGAGTTATTGTTTCATGATATTTCATATCAACAGACATAAATTTGATGGACAGTCATAACAGCCATAACTTAGCAGTTGCGACATGCAGGCACTGAGTGTCCTTAGGGTTGAATTTTAAGCTCACTGCTCGCCAAGACATGCAAATTTAAATCAGCATGAGATATTAGAGTGTCTTAGCTGATTAATTCTTAAATTAATTTGTATTTCCAGGGAAAGTTTCTGTCTTGACCTCATGATTTTGACTTAACATTTAAGAGAGCGCAGTTCTTTTTAGTTTCATAGCTGAGTCTTCTCCTTGCTCTTCATTTAGCTGCTGACAGCCACAGGCCGGAGTATTCAAGTTGGCTGCATGGATATCAGATGTGAAAGTAAAATATATGCTTGTTTATGAGGCTGATGAGGTGCTTTACCTGAGGCAACACCACTTTCCTGTTCCCACCGCAGCCGAAATGTCGAAAATGAGGTGTGATGGTCCATTAGCACACTTGAATATCACTTACACCTCCAGAATGGAGATGCATTTTACTGACTAAAGGAACTCTTAAAGTGCATTAATCAGCACTGTCATGGAAAATTAGGGCTTTGGCGATGTGGCCAAACATTGGACCTATTTTCTTTGGTTATTATTTTTTTTTATTTTAGGGGCAATTCACTGTTTCAATAATTTTTTTCTCTCTTCTTGAATCAAAGAAAAAACATGATTGAAACTACACAAAATACACAACTAAATGTCTGTCTACAGTAGCTTATACTACAAGACCAACAGATGAAAAGCCCCACTAGCAGTGGTATTAACCTTTTACATGTTATGAATACTAGGAACAACAATGCAGCGATAACAAAATACCAGCATGTGCATAGGTGTCATTGTGTACTATTTGTTAGATGTTCCCTAAAATAAAGTGCTCATTTGATACAATTGCAAAAAATTTGAATATTGCATATATTTGTTTTTTGGAGAGTAAGAATGGTCTCTAGTATAGCATCTTACACATTATTTTACCACGTTGGCCTGCATATAGGGCAGTTTTTCTTTCTAGAAATTACATCTGTAAAAGTGGGGATCCTCTAGTATTTATGGACAGGACAGTTACATATTGACAATTTTAGATGTTCCTTTTTAATGGAGAGAATTCCAGTACAAGATGGTTTTCTACAGGTGTTTTCAGTCTGGTTAGTGAGGGAGTCTTGCAGAGTCAGTAAGTCCTAAAAGACTTTCATGAGCCCAGTTTAACCTGTAGTTTCTGTTGGCTTGTGAAATATGTTTCCATGCCAAGCCAATACTCAAGTTATTATAGTATTACAGCTAAATGATTTAGAGAATATATTCAATTGTGATTTTTCTGACAAACACTACAATTTCATTTGCAGCATAATATTTTAAAGTCAAGCTTCGGTTCAGTATTCTCTGTTAATAGATTTTAAAAATGTGATGGAGCATTATGGCATGATTTACTATCAAAACAGTGACTGTCACACAAGAACAAGACTGAATTTGTAAAACCACTGACATGACTCTGGTTCAGATGTGATGCATAAAGTATATTCTTAATCACAGCTTTTGTGATTTTCTAACTGCATTGTCTCAAACTTGGATTTAAATTTGGTTTATCTTTCAATCCTTTGTAGTATGTAGCTGTGTCTATTTGATGTTGGACCATTTTTATATCACTGAAGTGATATTTCTGTGGATAATTTCTGTCACTTTCCACTGGCTGTGAACAAAGGCATAGAAGCCAAAAAAAACATGTTAAGTCATTACGACATTGAAAAGAACAGCTGTTGAGCCAAAGTTCTTTGCAATAGAGAAATAAGATTAGGGTTGCGAATTTACCCAACAAGTTTAAAAATTAGGGTTAAGACCTACATTGTGATTTATGATGCAAATTTACTTGAGTATACTAACGGTATTGTACGGTATTACAGTTAAAACCCTATAGCATTATATAAAATACAAATTTACCTGGCTAAATTCAATTGTAAGACCATACAGTGTCATTAGTTATGTACACTGACTACTTTAAGAAGTGGACTTTACAAAGTTTTGCAAAGAAAAGCCAGCAACAAGTATATTTACATCATGGGAGAAGAAAGAAATTGAAGTGTCTTTGGTATACACACTTATCTTCACAAACTCCAGCTAACACTATCAGAACAGCTCACTTATTAATGCTGTATACCTTGTCTTTTAAAATAATTAAAAATTTTAAAATAGTCCATGTTAAAATGTGCAGTTACATGTATACATTTTTGGGGCAGAAACACTCGCCATGCTTTTCATTGGATTCTGTTTACTTGTACAATGTCTTCTACAATTCTACAATTTCATTTAGCAAGCAAGGATCTAGTCAGGAGAAAACAACCTGGATAAGTGCCAACTTAGACCAACGTGATGGCAGAGAAACAAACTCAAACCTCTCCAACTTCAGAAACGGTGTGTAATTCTATGCACAGCAGATGCATATACCCTCATTAATTATTGAGTAATTAATTGTCTGACATGTGGCACCAACAGTTCAAGGTGGGGCAGTTCATCTTTTGTGTTTTGCTTCAGTGAACTGTTAGACATTTAAAGGCAAAAACTTTTACAGCATATTACATACAGGGAAACTGTATACGCCATTTTATTTGTTTGAAGACACACTGGATATAAAAATATTTGACGCTTTTCAAATATTGATGGGATGAGGCCTATCAAAGCTAGAAATAGAATAGATTCAGGTTGTAAGTCAGTTGATGGCTTGTTACTGTGGGTTTTACATGGACTAGAGTATCGTGGTTATGGTTGTATACTGTTTTTGTGTTTCCACATGTTAACATCATAAAACCTGGATAAACCAAGTTATGCTAGCTGGAGTGCTCTGAAAGAAATCAGGAAACTGTTGCATGAAGGAATTTTCTTGGCTGATAATTGGTTTTCTTTATCTGACTCATAGGACCAAGGACAAAGGGTGGTGTATGTGCCAGGCTGTAAACAAAACTGGCTTAACTTAAATGATAACCACATCTCTTAAAAGTATTGTATAAATATATCTGGAAAAGCACTTTTGTTGATCCCCTTGGGGAAATTCCTTCTGTGCATTTGACCCATCCTATTCAAAGTTAACCTTAACTATACATATTAGGTGCAGTGGGCTGCCGTGGTACAGCGCCCGGGGAGCAGTCAGGGGTTAAGGGCCTTGCTCATGGGCCCAACAGTGGCCGCAGTGGGGGTCCGATCCTCTGACCTTCTGATCAGTAGCCCAGGGGCTTAACCTGTTGCGCCACCATTGCCACTAATGTGCTAATGTGTAATTGCACATCAAATTTTCACACATAATGTGAACACGACAAGTTAACAATGTGCAGACAATGTACAAGCAACGCATAATTAGCTTCAGATGTCAGATGCCTCTGCTGTCATTGTGTGTTTAACTGGCAAATTTCACACATGCTAGCGCTGTTTAAGTACAGAACCCGATTTCACAATTTAGGTTAGGATAGATTAGGTTTTTGATATGTAGAAACAAAGTTCAAATTGAAATGATAATATACATGCAATAACTCTTTAAAACACAACTTTCAATTAATTGAAATCTTATAAATTAAACACACAATGTGGTATGTGCATTTCTATAAGCTGTACAAAGTGAACAAATAATTGGTTCACCACATATGTCATAATACATATATGAAGATGACAATGGACTTTTCCTGGTAGTGATCAGATTTTTGGAGTATCCTGTTTTTTTGTTTGTGACTGTAAACATCATAGAATGAGGATAAGCCCATATCCCTATTTTGAGAAACCCAGTTATGCTAGCTGGAGTGCTCCAAAAGAAACTGTTGCATGTATACATTTCAGACCGCTGCTGACTACCTGTGCTTGAGTCAACTGCCCAGTTTGTACAACACTATGGCCACTGTGATTGGCAACATAACTGCTGCTGGCCCTGTTGTTCCTACTGGTTTCATGAACAGCTTAACTGTGTCACACAGCTGGTAAAAGGATGACCTACTCATGCGGAAATTTTCTCTCCACTCGGGGTTGCTGAACTCTATCACGCTGACCCTATGCCACCAATCACGACTGCATATATTCATCCACTGCTTCCTTGTCCTGCATATTGGCATTTATAGTGACAGCCTAACACGGGTCAAAGTGGGGGGCATGTTAATTTCTATGAATATTTCCTGTCGCTTTTGTCTCCCATTGGTGGCAACAAGGTGGATAAGCCAAATCGGCAACCTATGTTGGCATTTAATAGTGTTAAGCCAGCTATGTGTCAAAATGGGGTAATTTTCAACAGCCACAGTCATATTACTTTGAGTTTAGATTAACAAATTAAGTTGAATGTAAGATTAAATCGCCAGCTTTTGTTGTAACCATCACGAGCACCTGCACAAAGAGCACGCGGTAATCAGTAACTGGGACACCAATATTTAATACTAGCATTTATCATGTATTTGGGAATATCAATTGCCTGATTTCTTTGTGCTCCATGTAAACATTATAACCTAAATATCAAAACTGGGATGAGCCTCATAACTGGAATTCTGTGCATATAAACACAATCATTGAATGCAGTGTAAAAGGCTTATAGAAGCACCAAGTTTAAAGTGATGAAGAGAGAGGAGGTCTAATTGCTGTTAAGTATTTTAATGGGCTGTTGTACTTTGTTTCTTTTTTCTATGCTTCCGTTCAAGTTAAGAATTAAATTAATGGAGAAATACCCATTTTAATTTGGGGTTTTAAATGTTGCTTGCACACTCGGCTCTTTCCCCTTCAGCCTGCCCGTCTTTTATCATTCGCATTAATCGCTATCTTCCAGAACATGCAAATTAAATCATAATTATGCAGCCATTTTAGAAAGTAGTATGGAAGGGCCGCTTTCCATCTTGTCAGGTTTGCCATTTTTCCAGCACCTCTGCTTAAGAGTCTGGCTGCCTCCCCCAACTCACAATTCCTTTTTTGTGTCTGGCCAGCTGGTTTCAAAGTAATTTGCTGAGGTTTGATGTTAAAGAGCCATTTCTTTTCCCATGCTGGTGTAAAATCACCATCTGTCTCAGTGTCTGCTCCGATTTGAGTGGTCTCCCTGGCAGACCGACCTGGTGATGCACTGAAGTCACGCCTTGTTGCTGATACGTTTTTATTCAGTAAACATACTGTAAAAAAAAAATAAAAAGACTGAAAATAAAGTGAGTAAAGAGAGCTCCTTCGGAAATACATCCATAAATAATTAATTCATCAGTTATTTCCATAGAAACTTCAATAAGCAGAAAAAAAAAACCTTAATTAAATCAATATTTTGTGTGACAAGCCTTTATATCAACACATTTTCTTCTAGGTAAACTTACACACAGCTCTTCAAGGTACTTGGCAGCTAAGTTTTGTGCTTCTGTGGATTAGGCTGTTTTATTTCAAGCCCAGATCTGTGTCTTTATGTAATCTATGACTGATTCGATGATGTTGAGATTAATGCTCTGCGAGGGCCATACCATCTTGTTTGTTTTGTCACTGAAGATAGTTCTTTATGACTCTGGCTGTACATTGGGGATGTTGTCTGGCTGCAGAATTAATTTGGTACCAGTTAGAGACCTCTGAGATGATATAACATGATGAATAGCTGAAGTACCCCAAAAAAAATTGCACACGTCTGCATATGAATATTGTATTTATTTCTTGTACTATAAGGTCTTTTCAAAGAATAGTATAATGGATTTTTGTTTTTCCAATACACTGTTACACTGCATTGTACCAAACACTTGAGTCAGATATTTAAAGCAATGCAGGAAAAACACGACAGTCACTAACAAATACACCGATCAGCCACAACATTATGACCACTGATAGGTGAAGTGAATCACATTGATCAAATTGGTACTATGTGGTGTTCTGCTATAAAACCTGTGTTGATGAGACTTAGACACCCAAATAAACATTGTCCCAGAACAAGCACACTCCCTCATGCAAATGGAATCCCAAATGTCACTGGCCTACCCCTGCAGGAAAATACACAACAATCAGGAACATCTTGAGGAACATGACAATGGCCCAAGATGTTGATTTGACCTCCAAACTTCCTAGACCCCATTCTGATCAAGCATCATCAGGATGCAGTGGAACAAGTTTGATTGACAGAGGAGGATCAAAAGGATCTACTGCCAACGTCCTGGTGCCAGACCCCATAGGACACCCTGAGAGGTCCTCTTGTCCATGCCCAATGGTTCAGAGCATTTTTGACCACATAAGGGGGACCAACACGATATTAGTCAGGTGGTCATAATGTTATGCCTGATCGGTGTATTTGTTCAGTATGTTGTGGAGTACTTTAACAGTTCATGGACAGAGTTCTTTCATTGTGCCTCTGCACCCACTGCACCCCATTGTGTGTGCAGTTGTTCTGGCCTATATGTTTAGTAGTGATTTGTCCAACAGGACGACAAGCAAAGGCTGGCCTTCACATTCACATGTGTCTATGTATCTGTTTACCTGCTTACACAATGAGGTCACAGAGACATGGACATGCACTGTGTTTTAAATAATTATAAAATGCAGATATAAAGCCATTGCCTTGTAAATTGTTCCAACAGCAGAGAAGAGATTAGCATGATTTGCATTACCATATTTTTAAAAGAGAGGAAAGAGCTGCCTTTACACTTGCAGTTAATTGACTCAATTTCAAATGCAGGCTCTCTCTCTCCTTCTCTCTTCCTTAATCTCTCTCCCTCCCTGTCATCCTCTGGGCTGAATTAATGAGAGATCAGTGAAAGGATGTTTACAAGATTAACAAATGCCTCAACACTTAGTCTGTGTATATGAGTGTCAGTGGGGGTCTGCATTGTCCCAAAGGGACTGTGAGGATTACACCAGCATACAATTTACCCAGATATATTAGTTTTTATAGCAGCCATTACTGGTACTGAACTCTGCAGCTATTACACCTGAACAATCTGAGATGATTTGTATTTTATGTAATAGAATGAGAGAAATAACTGTCAATAAACAACAGAGGCCATGAAGTAACGTTTGTCCCCTCTCTGTCTAGTGCAGCCAGCAGACCTAATACTCACTAGTGTAGCACGGTATACAAATACTGAAAAAGTATTGCACTACTCTGCTGTTTAACATGATACTATTCACAATTTTACTAGTATCAATACTTTAACAATAAAGAGCGTCTGATAGCAGGGCAGTGTGTGTGAACATCACTCTGTTTCTACTCTCTGCAGGCATTACAGGCGTGCCAACCACTTCTTTCTTCTCTCACAAACACTCTACATCTTTTCATGGTGACAAGAAGGTTGGCGAGTCGCCCAATGTCCACAGATTGTCCACAAAGCAGACACTCAAAGCAAAATATGGCATGACTTTATTAGCAGCCAACAGATAGGGCAATCCCACAGACACTGCAGAAACGGTCTTGGAAAAACTTGGAAAAGCACCTTGCCTAGAGATGTGCCAACTTGTTTAAAGGATTCAAAGAGTGACAGGCTAGCGAGTATCATAGTTGCATCATGCCCGTGCCCTCAGACATACGATGTGATTTACTTTGTTACATCAAAACTTTTTCATCGTCAGAGTCTGATGAAGCATTTAAGGGCAATGATGAGTGTTTAATATGGCTTTATCTTTTAAGCTAACAGACCAACGTGGCAAACAGCTCTGTATGCAAATGCAGTGTGCACACGGGTAACAACAACTTTAGCTTGCAAGCTGCTAAAAATCAAGCATTTGCAAGTATGCGAATTAACAACACCAGTTACAATGATCGACTGTATTCCTGTAGAAAGACCACAAGTGGGTGATTAAAATGTCCATTAAAGTACTCCTGCACTTATCTCTGTAAGGATTTAACCTTTGATAAGCAGCAGTATGTCGTGTGAAGGTGGGGAGATGTGAACGTGTGAAGAATTCCTTCTGTCCTGGATATGAAAATGCATGAACACGTAATGGTACAATAATTTACTATTGACATTTTCAAAATATTTTCTATTTTTCTTTTTTAAATTAATATGAAATACCAACATATGTTCTATATTCTGTTATTCCATTACTTTGCCTGATGTTTTAGTTTTTCGCTCTGGTATATCAGTATCATATCAAAGTCATCATTTTGGTGTTGTGACAACACAAAATACTGATTCACTGATGTTCTCGGACCAAGGGAAGCTTATTTGCATACTGCATTCTTTTTTAAAATGCCTTAATCAAATTATAGTGGGCATACATGGGCAGTTTTTGGAAAATGAGGCTGGATTGATTTTTCAGCTGCCTTATTTTTCCTGCTTTTCATCACTGATCCTCACTGATCCTCTTCTTGCTCTTTTTTCTCCTTCTAAGCCTTTGTAGGCTTAGAAGGGATTTCACTAAAGAACATTTTTATACAAAATCTGCCACCTCAATCTGGGACCGTCCCTGTATGTAAATGTGAGTTAGCATTATATAAGACATTTTATTCTTTCTTTTCTAGCTTTTATGTGTCATAATTAGGCTCATGGTTAATTATTCACATCCAAAAGAATGTCTACAAAGCCAAGAGAATGAAAATACAAAGTTATGTGGTGTTATAATATGTCTAGTGTCAGCAATAAACAGATCTTGACAGTTTTGCATTTAGCTGAGTGGTTGTGGGAATGATAACTTGGACTGAAGAGATTCTCAGATCTAGATTCAGGTCTCCTTTGCGGGTAAATGAAAAATACTTGACTGAATTTACAACACAGCAACAATAAGTTAATTTTAATAAATGGCTGTGAGCACATACACAAATATATTTGCACACACATTCACACACACAGCGAGTGTCGCTTCAAGTTTCAAGAAAGCGACAGGTAACACAGATTAGAAGAGATACTCCACTGAATTATTCCTACTAATTACTTTCTCCTCTAGACCTATGGGAGCTGTGTGTGTGGGTTTAATGAGGTTCACATGTAAGTGTGTATTCGAGTGCAGAATAAATGCAGTTTGTGTGAGTGAGAGATATGCCTGTGTTTTTTGCCTCCCAGTGCCAAAGGGAAAGCTATTGCAGCTGTCTGTGTCTGGCAGAAAGGCATCTTCAAAAGCCTTTAGCAAGCTGAAGGCACACACATTTTTTAGCTAACTGCTACACTATTCAACAATTTTAGCTTCTTTTGAACACTGCATTACTCCAATACTCTGTAAATTTGGCAGACAGTTCTGTGACTGTACTCTTTGTTTGATTTAATGGGTATTTGCTTTAGCCGTAAGGCCATTCTTGTATGAATCAGCACTCTGTTATATTAATGGTAACAGGTTTAGGTATGAATTGGCTGAACTGACTTGATTTACTTGAATTTAGGTACTTAATGTATCACTGCTTTGCAGACATTACTTGACCACAATGTTTAATTGAAATGTGTCCTTCTGGAAAAAGATTGTGAACTCAGGATACACTTGATCCATGATCCTCTCTGTTTCTGACTGTAAGTGTGTTTCTGCATATTCTTCTCTCAGAGCTAAGGAGGGTGACCCTGCACTGCAGGAGGTCCGTTAATTATTCACAGAAGGGATTCAAACCTGCATACATTATGATATAGTATATAAGGTTAATTTCAAGTCAGGCAAGGCCACTCATACTTACTATCTGTCCAGATCAGCCACTTAAGATAATAGCGGAGTCAAGCCTAACTGTGAAACATAAGAGAAACATAACCTCTTATGGGGCTTGACCAATGACCACACTACTGACTCACATATTAAATTTCCAAATAATATAGGCTGATATCAAGTACTAAGTGGTGTGTATAAGCAAATTGGAAGCAATGTAGAAAGCTTAAAAACGAGAGAGGTATGCAGATGTTGGAGTGTGAGGGTTTGGGCGATGATGCTGGCAGTGCATAAAAAACTGAGACCATTTTGGAACAAAAATGGAAATGCAGGCACTATCCCATCATCACAGGCTTAGTGAGTGGTGTATTAGTGAACATCAAGCCAGTTGTTTGAACTGTATGAGTGGCACCAAACAGCTGTTCCGTGTGTTACACACATGCACACTGCTGCCCTCATTATACCACCCCTGAAGATGCTCAGACGTTTATGTGGTAAACATCTGGTTCAGTGGTAGGGCCAACTGCACAGCGAGGTCAGTTTTTTGATTCAGCCCTCATTCAAGCTGTTTGGTTATGGGTGTGCAGTGAGCTGGGCTTTCGCTTTTTTCTTGCATTACATGTTCACTTTTTATCTGCTGTTCTACCTTTCGATAGTCTTTCCTGTTCTGAGTGGTCGGTGTGCTTTATAAAACAAACAAACAAAAAAAATCATTGAAAGCAACAGCTCTTAATTTACTGCTACTGACGCAGAAGGGAATCATTTTTCTTCGCTGGCTATTAGGCTGAAGGGCTGCAATTTCACATGCAGGCAAATGCACACACGCACACATACACATGCATACAAATACACTCACAGACACACATATAGAGTAGAAACCACACGCACACAGAGGACTGTGGACTCAGAAGTGGAGATATTAGGTGATTATTGTAGCTTTAGAGAAATGAACACTTCATCTCCAACCCCTCTCCAGAAGGTATTGATTAGCCTTCTCCCTGCAGAGTTGTGCATGTGGTGTTTTTCAGTTTCAGGGCATATTGCATCCTTAGGGAAATGTCAGATATAAACACAGAATAGGGATGTCAGTAACATAGTCAACCTCCATATTTTTAAATTTCTGCATCTATAGCCACTAAAGGTGCAGTGCCAAACTCCTCTTAGAAGTTTTGCTTTTATTGTTTTTCAACATTGAATCATCGCCAATTTAAATTGTATTTTTTTTGACAAGAATTTACAAAATTGACTCTTTTGTGTCAAAGACAAAAGAGATTACTAGTCAGACAATTACTGAAATGGAGATTATGCAGAAAGTGCTGTAAATGTGTCTCAAGTGATTGTAATAATAATAATAATAATAATGCATTGGTTTTATATAGCGCTTTTCTAGACACTCAAAGACGCTTTTCATTGCATTATTCATTCACTCCATACTCGATGGTGGTAAGTTACATATGTAGCCACAACTGCCCTGGGGTAGACTGACGGAAGCGAGGCTGCCAATCTGCGCCATCGGCCCCTCCGACCACCACCAACCTCTCACTCTCACACTGCATGTAGTATATAAATACCTTTATCCGGAAGGTCCAGTCACTGATCACTCAGTCCTCCTGGCTATAACTACACCATGAAGACAAAAATACACTCCGAGCAACACCATGAAAAGGTTAGTAAAAAAGCATAAGTCAGGGGATGGATACAAAAAAAAATCTAAGTCACTTATTATCCCTTGGAGTACAGTTAAATCCATCATTAAGTAATGGAAGGAATAAGGCACATGTGTTAATCTGCCTAGAGTAGGCTGTTTCAAAAACTGAATGACCGTGCAAGAAAAGACTAGTGAGGGAGGCCACCAAGACACCTATGACCTCTCTGAAGGAGTTACAAGCTTCAGCTGAATGACATGGGAGAGACTGTACTACAACAACTGTTGCCCAGATTCTTTACTAGTGAAAGCTTTTTGTGAGAGATGAATAGAGGAAGCCACTGTTGGAAGTTATATTTGGCTGACCCTAAATACTGCACATCATCACAAACACACCATCCTCATCATGAAGCATGGTGATGGCAGCATCATGTTGTGGGTATGCTTCTCGGCCATAGGCGCTGGAAGGCTTGTAAAGGTAGAGGCTAAAATAAATGTAGCAAAGTCTAGGGAAATCCTGAAGAACCACCTGATGCAGTCTAGAGAACTGAGACTTGGGAGAAAATTTGTTTTCCAGCAAGACAGTGACCCGAAGCATACAGCCAAAGCTACACAGAAATGGTTTAAAGACAACAAGGTGAATGTGCTGGAGTAATCGAGTCAGAGACCAGACCTCAATCCAATTGAGAATTTTTAGCTGGACTTGAAAAGGGCTGTTCGCTCACGATCTCTGTGAAACTTGGCAGAGCCTTAACAGTTTAGCAAAGAATAATGGGGTAAAATTGCAATGCCCAGATGTGCAAGGCAATTTAACAGATTAAAAATATATTAACCAATAAGGCAGAAGATGAAGGACATCCATATTAGAAAATAAGCCTCGTGATCCAAGGAGGTGGTCACTCGGACTACGGGCAGTTCCATGTTGGCAAGCAGAGAGCATTTAGGAGATTTACCTAACAAAGGGCCACCATGACAAAATCTTCTGTGACAATTAATGGCTACTCACATGTTGAAAATGTACCGTTGTGTACTAAGACAGTGCTCTTACAGTCTAGAGGCATATGCTATAATGGCTACATCTGTGGCTATATCTTTTTTTTTTTTTTTTTAAGTTAATCTTTTATCGTCAGAAATACACAATTCCAATAAAATGTTGCATCCAAGTATTTACAAAATTTTCAAGAAACTAAAGTATTTACAACATAAAGGGATGACTACAAAACAAACCTACAAAATACCCGACAGGATTCCCTGAGTGCATACATTAAAACAGACAAAACTGAACTATACAAGGTGACTGTACCTACCCACACCA
>OMNN01011016.1:0-16008 GCA_900302755.1 Chromis chromis
TGTGTGTGTACCTGCAGATTAAGCAGTGTCGCTCCAGTCCTCACAGCTTCACTGATCTCCAGGTTGTATTGTTGCCGGGGGAAACGAGGGGGGCTCTGGTTGTTTGGGGGCAAAACTTCAATATAGACCGTAGTAATGGATGACCTTAAGAGAGGGAGAGGGAAGACAAAATAGAATGGGGGTGAGGCAGCTAGGACAGATACTGAAACAGTCGGTAATGTAGAAGCAGATAAACAGCAGCGGAGGAATGTTGTGGAGGAGAGGAGGAAGAGGGGAGCTGAAGGGAGGCACGTGAGGAGATGTGTGTCAGCGAGGGTGAATGGGCTATTATTTAAGCTAAGAGTGGCTGGCCGATGTTGGTTTCTTTGCACTTCATGCCGTGTTTAACTAATCAATAAGAGCGTAAAGTCAACAACAGTGTGAGTGACAAAGACACCAGATAGTGCTCTGCTGCGGGGCTTTTACAACATTTCTTTTGCGGATCTTAAGGTTCCTATTGTGCATTCTGACAAACTAACTCGGCTGATTCATTCACATCGAGGGCAACCACACTTTTCGGAGAAAGAGTGCTTATTTTTCACCACATTTATTTTAATAAAAGTACATCTGCACAGGGTGACGCTATCTTATTACAGCAATATTAAATCATCCTTTAACGTGCCCTTTATTATGCAGTATAATGTACCTTATTATGCACTGTGGCATATCTGACCTTCAGAATCTCAACTATTACTTAAAACTGAGCCCCGCACTTGAACACATATAACCCGAATACACTAATTGAATTTATATTGTTATGGGTTTTTTGTGCATGTCGAGAACTTTATTTAGGAATAAAGGGAAACGGTGACAGACATGTATAACAAAGTTAATTAAACTAACTGTGCAAACATAATTACAATGCTTGAATATTGAATTCCATAAATATGGGCTTATTGAAAAATTTTATAAATAAAATATAGCAAATAGGCTTAAAAGAAAATTTAAAAAATAGGTGAATTACATTGAGTTTGTAATTTATCAAGCACAGAGAGTAGCATCTGACAGTAGATTGTTTCACTTTGTAAAATGCAGTTTTAATTACACAGCGTCTACTTCCCCTCTGGTAAACAGCTTTTGGTGTTCAACAAGCTGCATTCAGACATTTTTCAATCAACATAACACTTATACCAAAACAGCATGTCACGGTGCCTCGCGTCCCAGGTTTTCCTCCTTCCAAAGTATTCAGTGATACCAGCTACTTTGGTATTTCTGTTTAAAGCTGTGATCCTGAACACAACATCGCAAGATGCAAAAGAACTGGCTACTTTGTGATACCAAAATTCCAGGTTATGCGAGGTGAGGCTATTGAACATTGCAATTAGTCTAAAATATTATCTAATTCAAGCTGATTGAAGTTTTTTTTCTCGCCCATTGGTCAATGTGCACCACGAGGTTTGTGCGTTTTAAAGCCACATTTCACATATTACACTACTCCCTAAAACAACATTGATAATTAGAGTGTTTTTTTTTCCCCCTTCTGCTTTCCTTTTTCTTCATTTCATGAGCGATTAGTTTTCCAGGTTTAGTAGAAACCTGTATGAATTATTCAACAAACAGGAATAAATTAACAAGGCAAAGTTACAGCAATTAAGGGAGGGGATGATACACAAATTTGCTTTGATAAAAGGAAAGAGAACTAAAACAAATTAGAAATCAATAAAATGAGCAGATATGCACTCAGACCTGTTAAAAATGTTGCACTTTTTTCCACAAAAACACAAAATCTTTATCTAATATTAACATATTTTATCAAAACTTTACTTACTTATTCAGTTTTGTATCAGTGTGGATTATACTGTAAATACTTAATCAGACTCTTCCATGAGGCTTGATAGTTTTGAAATATTTAAGCGCTATCTTTCTTTAAAGACATCAACGGCCTTCAAATATTCTGAGCATCTTTTTGAAAGTATATTTCCCAAAACTCAGCCATATTTAGTATTGCAGAAAAAAAATGTGATCCAAAATTTGAAATTGGACAGTTTTTAGCAGCACATGAGTTTGCATTGACAAGCCCAGTGCCAACAGTGTTGAGGCCAACAGTGACACACAGAAGATCACGAAAAATCACTACTAACATTTCATTAACAGGTTAGACAAAGCTTGATTACTCCCATATTATAGTTTTGATAAAAAGTTTTATCCACCATGCATTCCAGAGTAAGAAACCGCAGGGATTTCGTTTTGTGTTCCTACTTGGTGAGAGTGAGCTTCAGCAGGGGGGAGAGAAGGGAGAGATTAACTCCACTCAAACTGGATCATCGACTGAAAAAGCCGAAGAACCTCGGGTCTAAACAATAGCCCACAAAATCTGTTTACGTGCACAACAATAAATAAATAAACAAACGGATAAAGGCTGGAAAAATGTAAGCCGCCGGAGAGAGTGAAAGCCAGTCTTTTATTAAAACAATTCAGATGGCATTATTGATGAAAACCGATTGACTGGAGATTATTCAGTCGTGGTTTCTACTGTAGCTGGAGCCTATTTCTCTTCCTTCTGTTGCTCCATCCTAAAACTCTCTGTCTTCCAGTGGAATAAAATAAAAACCCTTTGTAAACTCTTTTTTTCTGTGTTTCTTATGTAATATTCATCATCAATTTCAGACATGGTTGTATACAACTGTTCTTCCGTGTACAGTACATGCACTCAAACAGAAACCCACAAAAGCTGTACATACAATCATGTATCTGTACGTCAAATTTAGAAAGAATGAAGTTTAGTTGAGTACAACAGACTTGCATTTGTGAGCATCTCTGAGTTGCCACTCACATACACAACTAACCGGCTCCTCCACAGTCTTTTAAAGTTATTTGGTGGTCAAGCAAATCATCAATGGGTTAGGTGAGTGGTGGGCTTTGGCACTGAGTGCACTTTACCGCACTATTTATATTTTTCTGAACTCTCTGCATCAAAGTGCTGCTCTTCACATTTTCAAAGACTCCTGGTTTCCACTGGACGCTTTCAAGTTGTGTTCATCAGACATTCTTCTAATGGCCATCTGACTAACATGCATATACATCTATCAGCCACAACATTATGACCACTGACAGGTGAAGTGAATAACATTGATCATATTGGTACTATGTGGTGTTCTGCTGGAAAACCTTGGATTTTGGCATCCATGTTGATGAGACAGAACAAGCACACTCCCTCATGCAAATGGCAATCCCAAATGTCACTTACCCCCGCAGGAAAATGCACTCCACCACATGGCAAAAACATCAAACAATCAGGAACATCTTGAGGAACATGACAATGGCCCAACATGTTGATTTGACCCCCAAACTTCCTAGACCCCATTCTGATCAAGCATCAACAGGATGCAGTGGAACAAGTTTGATTGATAGAGGCCCCACTGCACAAGCCAGAGTACCCAAAGGATCCATGCCAACATCCTGGTGCCAGACCCCATAGGACACCCTGAGAGGTCCTCTTGTCCATGCCCAGTGGTTCAGAGCATTTTTGAGCACATAAGGGGGACCAACACAATATTAGGCAGGTGGACATAATGTTATGCCTGATCGGTGTAAATTTCAACCAATAAATTTGCCTGTCTATAGCTACTTGATGATTACTGGGCTGTACATGCTGTCAAAATAATATGCAGCCATGGAAGATTTAAACAATATAGTTTGTGTGTTCTGCAGTGAAGTCCAGTTTCCCATCAACTCAAGTTAAACCCAATCCTTAAATAAGCAAGCGGTTAAAGTCAACACTGATCCATACTATGTCTTCCCAGCTTAAGAAAATACAGTTATAAATTCAGTAATGACATTACAGTCACTAATCCTCTGTTACTTGTGCATTTTCTGATTGGATTATTCACCGTCTTTTTAACGGCTGTTTGATGGAGGGTTCACTTCAATCTCTCTGCCTTAAGTGGACAGATTATTCGTGGATGTGCTGACTTGTAGGCAAAGGAGCTTCTATAGCAAGAGGAAATAAAATGTTGTCCTCTAACTGTCCAAGGAACAAGAGTAAAGTAACATAAAGTAATGTTTGTGCAAAACCACGACTTTAAACCACCTCCGTAATTCACGACAAGCCTTGTAAGGTGGAGTGAAAATGATCTCCTTTTTTTCCTGGCCATCTGGCTATTTATCTAACATCTTATCTCTCCTCTCTGGTGGCACCCTCTTTTCTCTCTTACCCTCCAGTTTGATGAAAGTATAAATGAGACCCCTGAGCATAAGCAGTCGTCAGTATTCTGGGGTGCATCTATCTAGGCCATGCAAAAGCACTTCTAAGCTGAATGAAACATGCATCTCAAGGGGTTCTTGGAGAGTCCCAGACACCCCGAACATGGAGATGTAATAGTCAAAAATGCAGATCCAAACTCATTAAAAAAATATGCTGTCTGTCATGTTTTGTTGGCGCCCTCAAGGAAGGGGACACGGCTCATTTGGGGTACTGACCCATGGTTTCAACAAATCAGGTAGCAGAGATAGATATCGATTTGTTATGCAGGTTATGTTTTCAGCTGAGATAAACAGGGGGTCTGGGGAAATTTGGGGACAATCTGTGAGCCAATCACTGGAACCACCTCAATCTGTAGTGGTTCACATTCTGTATTGATTTGGCAGCTACATTGCTGGAACCAAGTGCAAGAGGAGAGAGGATTCTAGTTTTTGTGATGACTGACAAATATAGTTGGAAAAAGCAGCCTAGTGCAATAATGATAACTGTAAACATATATTTTGTAAGCAAGAGACATTTGTTCCACAGATAAAATGTTATCTGTGTTGTTAAATTAGATTACTTTATTAGACACTGTAGGTTGATTTCATTTGGGTACATTTGAGGACAGTCCGCAAGTCAACTATTGCAGAAAACTTAATTTGTGTTGCTTCATAAAGTTTGGACTTTTGATTGCCTGAGATGCTGGAAAGTTTCACAACATTTAATGATTACTTTTAAGAACTGCTGATAAAATACCTTCAAACATGAAGCAAAATGTACCCAATTAAAAATCTGTTTAAATTTGATATTAAAGCACCGATGACACACTGACTCGACCACTGACCAGTGTTGCCATAACTGAGTTTCAATGGCTGAAAATCCACACTAGCGTTTGAGTCCAGCCCTGTGGGCATTCACTGGTGGCTATTTGGTAGATTAAGATGCTGAATTAGGGTAAAAGCAGTCAGCTCTTAAACTGTTTGTTTGTCACCCAATTAGTGCAGCCTCTCTTTACTTTTTAACTTCCACCTTTTCCTCGTGCAAATGAGACGGGACTGATGACACCAGCAAGCAAAACTCATGAAAGTGCCAGTTGTAACTTTGAGAAATGCATTCTTAAATCATATCCCTTGCCTGCATTCAGAGTAATTGAGCAGATTTCCAGCCATTAAATTACTTTTCAGCCACATAGCTCAAGTCTACACCTCTGGTAAAAACGTATTTGTACGGAACATAAATCCCTCATTGTGCTACTGCTCCTCCACCACAAGTCATTGTAGAAACACTGAAGAAACTATTCCTTCGGAAGTTACCCACTTCAACTATCTAACTCCAACTGCTGCAGCTCTGTATTAACTTCAGATAACCTTTAGAATGTACTGTTTATTTGCACAGAATGAGAACTGTGGGTCTCTCAACAATTTCATTGAAACGGCATGAAGATGACATTTCTTAATATCCAGCATGAATGATTACAGCCGGCTGTAAGAGTTTCATATTTACATCTCGGCACAGACACTTTATCTGGAGTGTCCGACGCTCCCCAGTCATATGCAAAATGTTCATACTTCTTTTTCCATATTCCAACATTTAATCAGGTGTCAGGGGAGTTTATTAAATCTGATTACATTTCTGTCAGTGCACTGAACAGACCAGAAACCTCCACCACTGGCCACTGACAGCTCAAATTAACTGCTCAGTGACATCCTCGAGTGTGTTTTGATATAATCACAGGGTGACGAAGAAATATTCCCCGTTGACCTGCTCAGCCTATATCAACTTATAAAATTGGCTTCCTTTCACACAAGCCTACCTAGCGAGCACTCATCAACCCAGCACTGTTCCTTTTCCTCAGACACTTTTAATAAAAAAAAAAAACACCTTGATTAAATGTGGTCATGTGTCTGTAACTGATTGTCGCTTTTGTTCCGTGCATCTTGTTTGTGGAGCGAGGACTTGTTTAGCTTGTTTGTCCTTTCTGCAAGGACGTTGCAGTGTAAATGTATCCTTTTGTTGAGCTGTTCCCCAGTGCAAAACACAAAGAAACTACACCCAAGTGTGCCTTGGGTATCGGAAAACAACAGGCTGCTGCTCGGGCTTGTTTTCCCACCGATGCCGGTTTCTCACATGTCTTCTTCATGGTGCTTCAGTGTTTGATGATATACAACAAGACAAGACAACAGAAAGCAGACAGAGGGACAACATGCATCAAAGGGTGTTGGCTGGACTGCAACCTGCAGAAGCTCATGGTTTGTCCCCAGTGAGTCCCTTTTCTATGATGTTTCTTGAGTCAACTTAAGGCCTGGTGCAGCAGAAAAAACAACACTCAAGGAATCAAATTCTTTAGTAGTGCAGCTGCTACATCAATCTGTGGCACAATGTAGGTTGACTGCGATCCAGTGGGTGAACGCTTCGATTGCTGGATTTGCTTCTGTTCTCAAATATTGCATGGCAACTCCTAAAACTAAAATGTCTCACAATTTAACTGCTCTCTGCCCAGACTTTTGCTACCAAATCAATACGCACAGAGAGTTGACAAAAATAGTAGGGGCAGCTGCTTTTTGCATGAAATAACACGAGTTGTGTCTGAAATTGCGAGACGCTCAAAGTTACGGCTCCTTATTGATTTAATTCATGAAGTAGAGATGGAGGGGCAGACAGAAGGAGACAGGAGGCAGGGGAAAACAAAAAATAAATGAAATGTCACCTTATCAAATCAGTCTTTGTTATTCTTGAGAATACAACAGGCCACAGTGCATTGTGTTTCTTTTACTTTCTGTGGTGTTTTATTTAGATACTACATGTGTCTGCATTTGTCCCTTTTCTGAAATACGGATGGTATACTTTTCTTTCTGTCCTCAAGATGAGGGTATATGATAGCGAGGCAAACTTTTATGTCACTCTGCCTCGCTTCTTCCATTCTCACACCTCTTTCCATTTTCCTCTCAGACTCCTTTCCAGCCATTTTCTAATTTAAAGCAAGAATTTGCGATATTTTCAAAAAAAATAAAAAAATGAAAACGACTCACCTGAAAATGGCGAACAGATGGAGAGAGTGGCAGGGAAGGAGTAACAAAGAGGGGGTGATAGACAGTGCCGTGGTGTGTCTGACAATGAGTGTGAGAGCTCTGGAAAGCTGATGACCTTTCAAGCCTCAGCTTCAGACAGACGAAGGAAAAAGACAGACAAAGCAGACAGAGAGAAAAGCTTCCTACCTTCTGTGAGGTATAGGCCCGTTGTCCACGGCTTCTACAGTCAAAGCGTAGCTGCGCCCAACTGTGAGCTCAACACCTGGCGCCACAGTAATAACCCCAGTGCTGTGAAAACAGTTAATTTTGCACGATTATGAACGCTCACCATGCTTTCACACTACAATTTTGTTTGTTTTCTCACCACCTTGGCTTCTTCAGAAAAATCTCCCACTATAAACACCACCAACTGTCTCATCAATGCCCTTTTTGAACATCGCAATTAATTAACCTGATAGTTTAAACAACACAACAACGATATATGGGTGTTCCTATATTAACATGAGTAAAAATACACACATAGAAATCAGAACATCCATTTACCTGAGGTACTTTGTGTAGTTTTGCAAGTGGATTTGTAGAATTAGTTTAGGAAATAGTCTGACATTTTAGCAAATATACTTATGCACTTTCTCGCCAAGCGTCAGTGTCTGCAGGTTGCCTGGCAACCTTAAGGTCAGGACAAGACTCCAGGAGGTGACAGAGAAATAGTATTCTACATAACTCCCCTGTAAAGCCACAAATTGCCACTTTTTACACCCTTTTTTTTTTTTTTTTACCATTAAATGAAGCCAGGCGAGCTGTTCCCCGTTTACAGCCTTCATACTTAGCTAACTGGCTACTGACTGCAATATCTGGTTTCTTTTGTAACTCGAGCGTATTTCCAAAATGTCAAACTATTCTTTCGATATTAAAATAAAAAATCTAAAGAATGCCAAATGTCAGTGATCCATTTACCTGTTGCCTATAAGAAACTGTCCGTGGTCACCAGCCAAGATCCGATAGGTGACCTGACCATTTGGACCGGCATCAGAGTCAACTGCCGACAGCTAGAAAGAGAGAAACACATGGAAGTTTCACGTGTAACAAAGGCTTTAATCAGATATGTTACTGCTACTACTACCAGTGTGTTATTAAACCGTGTGTTTGACGGTGTTTACCTGTAGCACGGTTTCTCCAGGCATCATATCAGTGAACAGGTTGACATTATAAGAGACATTAGGAAAAGTTGGAGTGTTGTCATTAGCATCCAACACCGTTATGGTCACGACGACGGGAAGGCTCTGCTGGACGCCATCTGATGCTAAAAGCTAAAGAGACATGGAGGGGAAAAAAGAACAATGTAAACAGAGCAAAGACATAAAATGTTCTGTCTTGTAGAAGAGCTATCATTTCCAGCATCCTGGTGGGGTTGGAGGGGGAAGGTGGGCGGACTGTGTACTGAATACGTCCTTGACATCTTGATATTGTCTGTTTGTTTCCTTGTTTCCTTTGAGGTGCAACGGCTTTGTGCTTTTTTCACCCTAAATCCGTGTTCTGGGGTTTATTTGTGTGTTTTTGTGGGTGCAACTGAAAACTCTTTGATCCAAACTGTCCTGGCTGTCAATCACATTCACCTACACATCAGTAATTATCTGCATGACCTTCAGTTAAAATCAGTATCAAATCTATTCAAAATGTATATAACCGATAGAAAGCAGCATTACCATTTGGAAATATGCTTATTAGCTCACTCACAAAGAAGACTGATACCGCTCCATACACTAAATATGATGCTAGCCCCCTGGAGGCTCAAGCTTATTATTTAGCATACAGACGTGAGAATACTATTGATTTTCTTCTCTAACTCTCAGCCAGAAAGCGAAAAAGTCTATTTCCCAAAATGCTGAGCTATTCCTTTAAGCAGAACAGTTTGCTCCTTTCCAATCAAAAACATCTCAATCTTAAAGTCCCCACTGCAACATTTGGAGATTTCTGAAATGTTGCAAAGTGTCTTCATATCAGTAATCGTGAGACAAATGTCTAAACATTTGGAAAATAATCAAGATGGTTTAGTTGTTCAGTCAAATTAGGTAAAAACAAATACATTTTGTGATTTAAAAAACAAAAGAAAAATTAACATTCCACAATTTAACAGAGCCAGAAACTATAAAAACATAAAGTCCTCAAACTACTCATCGGTAAAACGATGTTCCCTCAAGACAATTAATTAAAATCTAAGCTCCAAATCGTGACATGGCATCAAAATCACACTATCCTACGTTTAGAATTTGCTAAAAAATTATTTTCAGCTCTAACCACATTCTGAGTCATGTGACAAAATTTCAGGGACTTTACAGCTAAACTGCAGGTGGAGTAGATAGGAAACTGTATGGGATATAACAAAAAATGCTAATAATTAAATTTCTATAGTATGTAAACCATCTGTTGGTCTTTTTTTTTCAATACTGGTAACACCTGCACATGGGGCAGTGGTGGCCTAGTGGTTTGTGAAGCGAACTTGTAACCGGTGGGTCGCTGGTTCGAGGCCCCGGACTGGCAAGAGGTTGAGGTGGGAAAGTTAGAGCAACCACTTGTCCCAGTCACCATCACTGTGGGCCCTTGAGCAAGGCCCTTAACCCCTAACTGCTCCCCAGACGCTGCACCGCAGCAGCCCACTGCTCCTAGTATGTATAGTTAAGGTTAACTTTGAATAGGATGGGTCAAATGCAGAGAAGGAATTTCCCAATGGGATCAATAAAGGTTAGATTATTTATTTATTTATTTATTACATGTTGATTGCCATTTTTGTTATAATTGTTCAAATTAACCATGGTTATGCTGTTTCAGTTGAGGTGCAGGACTTTACATTGCAGTAAAAGAACAAGCCCAAAGTGAGTAAAAATGTTACAGGACTAAAAAAACGCCCAGAAACTGCTTGGTTAATATGTTAGTTAAGCAGGCTATTGTGCTTTATATTATTTTCCTTTGTGACTCCTGCGCCTGCTTTCTTTCCCGTCTCTTCCTACAGCCACTTCCAGTCTCCCACGAGCGACTTTATAATGCCAAAATTAACAAAAACATGTATTGTTCCATGTTTTGGATTTCAAACACAGCGAATATCAAGAGAAAAGGAGCTCCTTCACTGATACCAATCATCTCCACAAAACCATCTGCCATGAAGCTGACTGACTCCATCAAATGACAATCCCCCTCCATCTCTCATCGCTCTCTCTCCCTCTCGTCATCGAGTTTAATTTCACCTTCAAGGCTTTCATGATGATTACTGTACACCTCTGCCTTTCAATCAATACAACAGACCTTCTGCTTTTATTTATCTTTAACTTCCAAATTGCTGAATGCACACTCAAGGACACACCAGACCACATTATGTTGCACAAACACACACGGGGCCAGCGATGCCAGGTTGAACGTGTCAGATAACAGACTGCTGTATGGAGCAAATATTGCTGTACATCATGTGGCGAGGCGCACCCATTGAGATAATGTGCTTGGCAATGGGCAGCCTCACTGTGCCCTACCAATAAAGAAGCTCTTTGACAATGGCAGAACAAGAGAGGGAACAACAAAAGAATAAAAAGAGAGCAAGTGTACAATGAGACGGAAGATATGGGAGTCAGACAGAAGCAGAATAACTGATGGAGGTACAGAAGGACACTCTAATAAGTCTTCTATTTCTGCAGTGAGCAATGGCTTGAATGCCGAGAACAATCCAATCATTAATGAGGGCGCTGCTTGTCATGCCAAACTAATTTACTGTTATGGCATAAAATTCAATCCAATATTGAAAAGTAGTGGAGGTAAGTGAAATTTTGGACTCTATATGTTTGTAAAAGGGCACAAACACAATGCACAGGTCGTCCCATCTTTGTCCCTTTTCTCGTCATTTTTGTCTCCCTTTCTTCCTCCATCTTCCGACTATCTATTGTTTGAGCTCTCTGTAACCTCCTGCTCTGTTATTTCTAAATCTGTTTTCTCTGCTTCACCTCCACACCTCACTTTTGTCTCGCTTCTGCCTCCTTCTTACTGGTAAAATAGCTTAAAGTCAAGCTTGGGTATAGGGTTAAAATGCCCACCATTCTCTCTTCTATCTCTCTCTTGCTTTGCTTTTTTTCCCCACTTCTCTGCTCCCCCTTTTGCTCCCAGCATTCATCTCCTCTTTAGATAAAATTCATTTTTCAATACTACCGGTTTTATCAGTGGTCTAGAGGGGCGTTATTCAAATGCATTCAGACGCACATCTCTCACCATCTCCCTCTTGTGCAAACATTTTATGTATAATGCGCACAAAAATATCAAGGCTCTGGAGTACCGTGAATGTGTAGGAGTCTTGCGTCTCTCGGTCCAAGGGCTGCACCAAGGTGAGATATCTTCTGATTCCGGTGGCAGATGCGGAGAAAACATGAGAGTAGCTGTCCAGTGAGAAGTGGAGCTGAGGATCCCGGGTCTGACGAAGAGAAAGAAACATTGAGAGCTTAAGAGAAGGCATTACAACAGTGAAATTGTATTTATTTATTCTTAAATTACCCACTGGAGGAATAATTGTGCTCAGCTACCAGTGACATGCACATTCATTTAGCTGCAATGTAAGTGCTGGCACAACTGTAGTGATGTAAAAATGCATTCATTAACGGAATACACAGAGTTTTGGATCCTTGATGAATGAAAACAATGCAAATTTGAAATAGGCAAGAACCAGGTGTTTAACTTTTTCTTTTCCCATGTCTTTATTTGATCGTTTTCAAAGTATTAAATATTACAAATTCAAGAAAAAATATATAAATCAGTGGAGAAATATCATAAATGCTTCATATGCAAAACAGCTGAGTGCTTGGACAGGAGAATATAAATGAACATAATCTCCCATGTTTTCTTGACATAAAAATTCTCCAAAGAGGTATTTGTATGTTTGTGTGTGTCCGTGCATGTGTGCTATACTCGGTGATGGAGAGGCAATCCTCATCCAAGTCCTCCTCTGGCATTACCTACACAGTCATCTCTTCTATAGGTGTGTGTGTGCTGTATATATATGTGTGCGTGTGTGAGGGAGCTCTCATTCCAGATAAGGCTGGCTCAGCAGGGTAGGAGGGCTGATAATATTGTCGATGTAGCCAGTGTGGATATTGAGTCATAAATAAGCATGTGCACACACACACACACACACCAGAGTAAGAGACACAATCAGATGCACACACATAAATAAAAGTGATGGACGGCACATAAAAGCAATTAGGACTAATCATCATTGTTGCTGCTTAATGCTGGAGGAAAGACCAGGGTTGGCAATATTAAAAATAACTCAATGTATATCAAATGCCACAAATGCAAAGACTTAGGAACACACACAGGCACACATTATCCTCCCTAAGCCCATTCCCTGCTGTTGGGGTCTTTTAGAAAGCAATGAACCAAGGCTTGTTTTTGTCAAAACGCCTATGCTACATCTTAAACAAACTAAGCTCTCGGGAATGCATTGGCGATAACAATGTTGCAGCACTGTAAATTCTTACATTATTACTGAGAGGCAATTTAAGAGGGAAATGGTTTTACTATACAGATTCCCAGGGAAATTAGATAGGGCACTTCACACACTGCAAGCAAGGCACAAAGCAGAGATTCAGCAGAGCGAAAAGGAGGATGGAAATGGACACTTGAATTGACCGACCCATCATTTCTGTACGGTATGTTTAAATACTATCACCGTGCTGCTGGCTTTGTTGATATGATGGTTTAATTTTGTTTTGAGGTGAGAGCTGGACCACTTACACAACTGAGACCTGGATTTTATATTGCTAAGGTAAAGCAGAGAGCAAAACATCTTCTTCCTATTAAGCCAGAAAATATGGATATTCCAGCACAGAGTATAGGGAGCTTAAAGCCTCCTCTAAGCAGCGATTGTCCAGTCATAGCTTTGCAACTGTAAGATAGGCCTGTCAGGCTTTGGATGCAGTTTAGTCTCCATGAGTGGACAGAACAGGACATCCATAGAACTTGAATGATCGTGTCTTTTTACCCTCTAAACCCCAAAGTCCATCGGCTGCTTTGAAAGGCATGTTGTATTTAAAAACAGAAACAGAAACAGAAGTAATGGTCGGATTTTGCTTCATCCGATAGTCCTTGAACTACTCACTTGTGACGTGCAGTTTGGTTGGGAAACTTAACCAAAAGTAAGCCTAAAATCATGATATTTCATCACACTCGAATTAATAAAACCTTTACTTTAACTGTATTCTGTGCTCTTTTGCATAAACAAGGAGCTATGAGTGAATCAGCTGTCAACAAAAGTCATGTGACAAAAATTAAGGGACTTGAAATGTAACAGGAGCCAAAAACTACTTGGTGTTCTGAGGGTTAATCTAGTCTGTCCAAAATCTAAAACAAAAGAGCAAGAAAATAATTAAAGAGTGTTGTTTGTCTACTTTAATATAGGCTGCAAGTCCATGCATGGCTAAGTTGTTGCTCTTTTATTGGTCTTTTGCTTTCCAAGAAGTCAGCTGGAAACATTGAGAAACAGCCTAATTAGTTAGCTACCTACTGCTAATCAAATTTGCCAGCTCGTAGCTTGTAATTTTCTAGAAACAAGATCTCTGGTTTCGTCAATGTCAGTCTAAAATCGAGCCTGTATCATTTCAACAGCTCCCATGATTTTTGAGCATTAAATCTGCCAGCATTGTTTTAAAGTGCATATGAGTCATTCCATGCCAACTCACTCCCACTTGAGGTCATGGACTTTCTTGAAAAAAAAATCAGGCAAAAATTTCTACCTAAACCATGTAATCTTGCAAAATCCCACAGCTGTACTCCAAATACTTTTTAAATTATGATTTTTTGAAAATAGGCCCCCTGTGTTAAATTCGATCACTTCAGCGATTCTTTTAAAGCCTCACCAATCGCTTATTTTTCACAGGATTTGGCAGATTTTTTTTTTACTGGATATCCCAGAAACCTCAAGAAAAAGTTGGAAATCATGTCTTGTAATCATGTCAATAGCTTATGCTGATTTTGTTTTACAGAAATTAAAATAATAAAAATCTATAATTTATCATCAAAACGAAAAATCTTTAATTTTCAAAAATTCATATCTCCACTAATATTCACTCAATTCCAGCCAAATTTGTGTTGTGGGTAGAAACAACTTCGTTCTATCTAAATGTCATTTGGAGCTACATCAAAAACTCACTGCCACAGGTCTTCCTGAAATTAACTTTGGAGCAAAATCCACTTTTTAGGACATTTTAACAGTATTTTTTTTTACAGGAAGGATTTTGTTTGCTATGAAACTTTTTGAAGGGAATGTCTTCATATCAATATTGTATTAGGACCAATATTATTCACTTTGTACATGCTTCCCCTAGGAAAAATTATTAGGAAGCACTGCATAAACTTCCATTGTTATGCAGATGATACCCAATTATATTTATCTATGAAGCCAAATGAAACTAATGAATTGGTCAAACTCCAGGCATGTCTGAAGGACATAAAGGCCTGGATGACCTGTAACTTTCTTCATTTAAATTCGGACAAAACTGAGGTTATTGTATTTGGCCCTAAACACCTCAGAAACACACTATCTAACCAGATAGTTACTCTAGATGGCATTGCCTTAGCCTTCAGTTCTACCGTAAAAAACCTTGGAGTTATTTTTGATCAGGATATGTCCTTCAACTTACATATAAAACAGGTCTGTAGGATGACATTCTTTCATCTACGTAATATTGTCAAAATCAGGAACATCTTGTCTCAGAGTGATGCTGAGAAACTAGTCCATGCATTTGTAACTTCTAGGCTGGACTATTGTAATTCCTTATTATCAGGATGTCCCAAAAACTCTCTTAGAAACCTCCAGTTGATCCAAAATGCTGCAGCCAGAGTTCTGACAGGAACCAGTAACAGAGATCACATTTCTCCTGTATTAGCTTCTCTTCACTGGCTCCCTATAAAATCCAGGATATAATTTAAAATTCTGCTCTTAACATATAAAACTGTTAATGACCAAGCTCCATCTTATCGTAAAGACCTTATTGTACTTTACTCAGAGACTTCGCTCAGAGACATCAGGTTTACTTGTGGTTCCCAGAGTTTCCAGAAGTAGAATGGGAGGTAGAGCCTTCAGTTATCAGCTCCTCTGTTGTGGAATCAGCTCCCAGTTTGGGTTCAGGAGGCAGACACCTTATCTACTTTTAAGATTAAGCTTAAAACTTTCCTCTTTGATAAAGCTTATAGTTAGGACTGCTGAGGATCACCTGAGCTGTCCCTTAGTTATGCTGCTATAGGTTTAGACTGCTGGGGGATTCACATGATGCACTGGGCTCCTCTCCTCTCTCTAAACGCAGCAAAGAGCAGCAAGGCAAAGCAGGCCCAAATCGTGATTTTTCCTCCACCATACTTTATGGTTGGGATAATGTTTTCATGATGATGTGCAGTGCCCTTTTTACGTCAGATGTAGTGCTGTGTGTTCTTTCCAAATAGTTCAATCTTAGTTTCATCAGTCCACAAAATGTTTTGCTAATACCGCTGTGGAGTGTCAATGTGCTCTTTCGCAAACTTCATGCATACAGCAATGTTCTTTTTAGTAAGCAGTGGCTTCCTTCATGGTGTCCTGCCATAGACACCCTGCTTGTTCAATGTTTTACGTACTGTAGACTCATGAACACAGATGTTAGCCAGTTCCAATGATGCCTTCAAATCTTTGGCTGTCACTCAGGGTTGTTTCTTTACCTCATTGATGAGTCTTCGTTGTGCTCTTGGGGTCATTTT
>OMNN01011018.1:0-14190 GCA_900302755.1 Chromis chromis
GACCATCCCCACCCTGCTCATGAATATACACTCTATCTTATCTAGAAAATGTTTTATGATAAATTGAGCAATTTAGGATTTTTCTAATTTAACCGATTGGATTTTATAATCACGTTTGTATTCGTTTGATAACGGTGGTGCATCTGTGCTTGCTGTGCAAATTATTGGATAAACAGGCCGGAGTGAGCCTGTGGAGCTCTCACATGAAATCCTGTTACATCATTTCCCTGTTAGGCTGGGGTCTCCCTCCCATCACTGGTGTGCCAAAATGGCAAAGGGCTTCCCTGTCCATGCTGTGTACATGCACACTCACATGTGTGCATAGCATGTTTCTGTGTATCTACTCATGTGCACCTTTTGCAACTATGGGTAACCTATTTTATGTGTTAAAACACTTGACTACACAAAATTAGGCACCTTAGAGAAAAGCTCTTGTGTGTGTTTCTGCTGCATCCTGTGTCTGTGTATCCACTCATGACCATTCCTCCTTTCCTCCTTTCTTTGCACAGATTAAATATGACAGTGCCGTTCCAGTTGGTTCGTCACTCCCATTATAATGAAACATCTCTTTATTGGGGACAAATTGATTTTGGGCCGAGCCTTGTTTATTAGCTTCTGCTCCTCTGAGCTGATCGTGATTCAGCAGATTCAGCATCTCTGTTTAAAACAATCACCTCCTCAAAGCTAAGACCAACTCATGAAATATAGAACAAGGAGAGCGCCTCTGGAAATTGACAGTTCGTTTTGAAAAACTGAGAGTAAAAAAAAAAAGAAGCTTTTTTTCCCTCACATCAGTCCAAATGATTAAAAGGCCTGAAAGAAGGGTGAGTGAATGATTAAAGGGGGTATGTGCTGTCGGTGGGGTGTCAGCGGTATGTCTGAGATAGTTATAGATGTCGTGGAGGAGACATGAGTTACAGGCAATATCTGATGAACATCTCTGACTTTCTTTCTTTCTCTTTTCTCTCTTCTCTCTCCCCTGTCCTTCCTTTTGCTTCCTCTTTTTAAAAAAAAATGTCTCTTGCTTCCCCTTCCCCCATGTCTTCCAGCCTGGCCGATGATTGCCATTGTGGGTTATCTCCTGTGGTGACTGCAGACTCAAGAGTTTTCTTCCCCACTGCATCTCGAGACCCACTGATCTCACCATTCCTGCAATCCCCTCATCAGCTTACATCACCCCTCTTTCCCCTCTTCCCTCCTTCTTCTTCTGCTTCTAACTGTCCTCCGAACCCCCGTGAAGACCTGCCAGTGGAGCCAGAATGGAGGACACTTACAATAACAGGACTTCCCTGGTTAAGGGGGCCAAGGGCATGGTCAAGGAGGCCAAGCGGCATGCGACGAAGAAAGTCAGCAAGGTGGTCGACCGCGCCACGGATGAGTACTCGACTCACCGCAACTACAGCCGATTCCAGGATGAGGAGGACGAAGATGAGGATTTCTACCGGAACCCACCGAGGCAAGACGGAGAGGGTTACCACGACAACGAAGAAGGCTCCAGCGATGCCACGGAGGGCCACGATGATGAGGATGAGATCTACGAGGGCGAGTACCAGGGGATCCCCTCGGCAGGAGACAAGAAGCATAAGGAGGGCCAGGTGGCGGTGGGACAACCGGTGTCGGACGCCACAAGGGACCGTAAGGACCTGGAGCAGGAAAGGCAGGCGGACGAGGAGGAGCTGGCCCAGCAGTACGAGTTGATCATCCAGGAGTGTGGCCACGGGAGGTTCCAGTGGCAGCTGTTCCTGGTGCTCGGGCTGGCACTCATGTCCGATGGGGTGGAGGTATTCGTGGTGGGCTTTGTGCTGCCCAGCGCTGAGACAGACATGTGTGTGCCCAACTCCAGCTCTGGATGGCTCGGTAAGGACCCTGCATGTGTTTGTGTGTCGGTGAATAATTCTGCATCTATTTGTGCTGACATGAAATGGTGCAGCTGGTTCAGTATTAATTAAATTGAGTGTGTTTGTTTAGTTTTTGTGATTCTGAATTGTGTTTTCCAATGATTAAAAAAAAAATCTAGTGTTGATTACAGACCTTTAACTCAGCTCTAAGTTACATTGTGGGACATGACATTTCTAGTGTCATGTACTACTTTGGGGGGGTATAAATGTGTCTTGTGCATCTTTAGGTGTATGGAGCTTGATTAAACATATAAATTAGTTAATTTATTCATATCTGCATTACTACAAAACAACTCTGGTATGTAAAATATATGGTAACTAATCAGACACCCTGCTGCATTATGGGAGTCAGAACTTTTGGAACTTGATCCATACTTGGGCCTCAAAGCTGGGCCTCAGCTGTACAGATTTTGACTTTAAAAGAAAAAGACTCTCACAAGCCCAATAAATACACGGAGTCACTGCTGCTCTCTTAAATAACTAACAAGTGGTGTCCGTGCTCATGTAAATGTCACATTATTTTCAGAAATACAGCAAACATCAATGCATGATTTTAACTCTTTCATTATAAAATATGACAGTGGATTTGCAGAGGTTTACTGAAAATAACTTATTTTCCTGGTGGTCTGGATGTAAAGGGAACTAATGTGCTGCATTCTACATGTTAAACAGTATATACTAACAGCATTTAGCTTCTGATACAGCTACATCCAGAATCAAACCATTTAGCATACAAGTGTAGTCCATAAACATGTTGCATATTTAAATTATTGTCTGATTAAGTTTATTGGGTGTAACTGCCACAAGCCTTTCTGTGGGATATCACTAGTCTTGAAAAACAGGATTGGCTCTGCGTGTTTGTACTATACATGTCACACTTTATCCAATAACAGTGTGTCACACGGAAGAGGTGTTTCAGTCCGCTGGTCTCCGTGTCAGGATTAAGAGGGTAGCTAGTATTCCCTGTGCGCTCTGCGGGTTGAGGTGGAGTCTCGGCAGTCCCAGTAGCTGCAGGTGTATAATCCATCACCACAGAGCTGTGTACAGAGGCTGACTCATTGTGTCAGTACCAGAGTGGAGAGGACATTAAATCAGGCACACAGCCCTTAGATACTAACTGCCACAGTGAGACGTGACAATACATCAACTTCACAGCAACATTGGATGCAAAATTGATACGGTGGCGCCTCTTTGAGAATATAGGGTTGTGACTGAAAGTTTGAGTACATGTGTCAAATAGGAATTACCCTGTCACTTTTCAAAATTTGTTATTAAATCATGCTATTATAACAATATAATAACAACCAAAAAAGCATTTATTGGTATATGTTGTCCCTGTTACGTCCTGACAAGATGTTGTGCGCGTGAAACCTTCATTTTTCAGTCTCTTTCCAAGTATCCATGTAAACTCTTTTCTCCCTCTCTAGCCAAGCAAAGTCCTGCAGGCATTCATGCTCTACGCTCTGCTTCTCCTTGTTCGTGACTCCATCCCCTCACCCTCCATTCTATGTGCCTCCCTTTTCTTCTCCCATCCTCCCCCATTCTCCACTCCTTTCTCCTACTGATTGCCCCGAGGCTCCTCCCCGTTGAGGTGAACATGATTGGTGTGTGTGTGTGTGTGTGTGTGTGTGTGTGTGTGTGTGTGTGTGTGTGTGTGTGTGTGTGTGTGTGTGTGTGTGTGTGTGCATGCATGTCGCAGCATAGCTGACATGATTACTATGACCTTGTTGGTATCCATTTGGAGTTTTCCATACTAATTACACTTAATTATAGCCAACAAACCAGAGTGAGTTGATGTTTTACAGGTGCCATGGCAATATTTTATTGCCTTCAAGTGCTGAAATACAGAGTTAGTTAAATCTGTGGATGAATGCGATTGGGCGGTCTCATTTTTCATGTGTCTTACATAACCTTTATTTAACTAAGCAAGGCAACAAGGCTGTTGTTCTGTAGTGACAGGCTGACAGTTAGATGCCCTCTTTATGGGGGTCTAGTTTAGCAGTAAAAAAATACAACACTGCACAGATGCAGCCTCAGTTTTAGCGGTTGTACCTGCAGCTTGGTCATTTTATTGCAACTGGCAGATTCAGCAGCATGAGAAGCTAGTGAAGGATCATGTAGCTGCACAAGTGGTTGGTTGTGGTTGCACAGAAGGGGTTGTGATCTCCACCGGTTTTGCATCTTCCTTGTGACACTCCTCACATGTACTTAAGTAGGTTACACTCAACTATCTGCTGTGAGCCAATAAACCTGTTTCATGATAGACTTGTCACAGCAGGGCAAGTACAAATGATCGGAGGGCTCAGTTCCAATAAGTGTCCCTGTAAACCAACCTCATGCACAAAAGCCTGAGAAGACCTTTCCAAAGTGCAATGCAGCCATCATTAAGATACCTGTGATTTCTATAATGTGACAAATCAACATTTCTTCTGTTTCTTCAACATTGTGTACATATAAGAAACATGGTAGGAGTAATTTTGGACGTGTAATTAGAGGAACTACATTTACACAGCTATATTTTATAAGAAAAATCCAATCTCTTGACTATACACTAAATGACTGTATTCAATACAACTCAATCCAAAGTTTGGTTAACACTGGAACTAAAAGAAACACAATATAAATATATTTCCTGCTATCCCCCACCCACTCTCATCCCCACCCTCACCCCAAGCGGTTGAGGCAGATGGCTGCCTTCCCTGAGCCTGATTCTGTCAAAGGTTTTTTTTTTCCTCCCCGTTTTTTTGGTTCCTTCCCAGTGCTTGCTCATAGGGACTCCAAAGGGAACTTTGGATTGTTGGGTTCTCTGTTTAAAATTCATAAGGTCTTCACCTTACTATGTTAAGTGCTATGAGATGAAATATATTGTGAATTGGCACTATATAAATAAAGTTGAGTTGAATTGACTTGTAAGTAAGTATTAAGTTTACTGTGCAAGCTGAATTCTCCAAGTAATTATACCGATTGGTAGGTGGAAAGAAGTGGACGTTTTTTGTTTTTCTAAATAGCCAACGATGGAGTTAACATTAAAATGGAACTGTCTCTCCCTTTAAATAGCAGGTGAACAATCACCCGAACCCACTAAAACCAAATAACTTTAAAATAAATCAAAAGTTGAAAAACAGAAGAAATTATCTATTTCACTGAGCAATGCAATTAATGCACCAAAAAACATTTGAATTACATAATTTTGAAAATAGTCACTGGACTCCCATCACAGTTGCAGTGTGCCGCTCCATGAACCACATCACAGGCGGAGAAAGGGGCACACTGCACAGAATGAGCTGAATGTAATGGGATAATGCAGTATGAAAAACACCAAGGCCTGAATAGGATGGATGAGTAAAATACTGATTCGATTACTGAATTCAATTTGGTCCTACCAGTATCCCGATGTCACAGGAATCTTTAGCCTTACATCAGAATGAAGGATGGAGTGATGAGTTGGGAGGAGGAGGAGGAGGAGGAGGAGGAGGAGGAGGGGAGAAATACTGTAAATACCTTAAATATGAGTGGATGATGCAGGGAAGGAAGCAGGAGGTGAGACAGACACTGTGAGATGCGATACGTGTGATGAACAGGCGAGAGGAGAGGCAGCTTTGAAGCAGGGAGATTACCAAGTTAGAGAGGAGTAATGGGGGAGAGGTGTGGGTGGACTGGAGAGGTAGAGATTGGTGGTGTTTAGTGCACCAACAATGTGAGGGAGAGGCTTAGCCATCATCTCAGACACAACAGACAAAGGGAACGCATCGCCCTATCATTACTTATTTGTTCTCTGAGGCTGCCTTTTCCCTGCCGAAACTCCCCTCATTTTTTTTTCCCTTTGACGTTCTCTCAACTCCCCGTTTTTCACTTAACAGCCACCTCTCCTCTGCCGTCAATACTTCCTCCCTCCTTTCTCTTTTACTGCTCCACTTTATCTTCTCTTCATGCTCACTTCCCAGTCTTCTCATCTCTTGTACCTTTCTTGGCCTTCTTTGTGTCCAAACTTCACTCCTCTCAAGCTCAATCTCTACACTACTTCTTCCTCTTTGTCTCTTCATCATTTCCTATCATTCCTTTTTTTTCCCTTTCCCCCCCCCTGTCTGTATGAGCCAGCTGGCAGGCTGTGTGGGGCTGCGTGGTCCAGGGGCAGCTGAGCATGGCTAAACTGCAGTAAGATCGCAGCGTCACTGCAGAGATTACACTACTTGAATAGTGCAGCTCGCTCCACATTGTGTGGGAGAATGTGTGTGTGTGTTTTTGTGTGTGGGAAAGAGGAAAGGCGGAGAGTGTTTGATTGGACTGAATGTGCGTGAATGTGTGTGTGTGTGCATTTCTGCTCGCATACGGACACCAAACCTGCTGTCACTAGCAATATCAGCCACAAGTAAACCATGTCGAACCGCGCGCTCTTATCGCAGTCCCATAGCATCGTTGTATTTCATGCGAATTATCACAGTCTTTAATGTTAATGAAGGTTGGATCATTACTGATGCTGAGTGAGTCATTTCAAACCCTGCACTCTAAGCCCCACAATAGGTTACGTTCATATAGATTCCATTGAAAATCCTGCCCCCACTGATATGATTTAAATATGACAAAAAAGCTTCAATCTCTTTTTCTGCGGGGGTGGCAGAAGACGGAGGCACGAATCCGATCAAACTGACACGATGTAGTACAAATGTGATTACACGCTGCTCACTGTAAAGGAGCTGTTGACAGTGGAGCGGAGAGGAAACTAAGGCAAATACTGTAAATGAGGAGAGAGGAGCAGGGGTGTAGAAGGGAGGAACGGCGGGAATGAGGTGAGGAAGGGAAATGAGAAGTGAGCCAAGAAATTGGAAAGCAAAAGGAGATGGGAGAAAGAGAAATGGAGGAGAGCTGAGGTGAAAGGAAAGGAGGTAACACAGGGTTGAGATTGAGAGAAACAGAGTAGTAGAGAAATTTTTAAAACACAGAAAGGTAGTGCAGCGTAGCCAGAGCGTACACCAGACGCGCTGTTGTATGATAGTATCATCATTATGAATAAAACAGGACGGGTATTTTTTTGCGATGCTGAAACAGTTGGCACCGCTAAGAGCGAAGAGCATCAAAGCATGAAATCAGAGAAGAGGTCGTGATGCAGCTCAGCGCTCCCACGGCTCTCTGGGGGCTCCTTGGTATGTGACAGGGCAGAAAACACTGCACCAGGGCCTTCCCCATCCTCCCCTCCTCACTCTCTCTCTCTCCCTTTTACCCTATCTGGCAATTACCGAACTCTCCTCCTTCATTACCCTTTTCTCTCTTTTGTCACCCCTTTCATTGCTTTTGCACTTGCTGCTGCACACAGATTTCATTTGCTTGCATTAGTGCTTGATCCTGTATATTTTTTTTAAATCTTCCCTCCTTCATCTAGTTCCCCACCACCAAAGGAAACTAAATGCATTTGTAACATACGAATCCATGTATTAGATTTACTCTTTGCTCCCTATTTTTAGCCTAAAAGAGCAACTCCGTGGAATTTGTCTCCTCTTTAGAGTGTGCCGGGGATTTTGCTGAATATTTACCACTCTCGAAGATGTGTTTTGACATCTCAACATAGTGTCATGGGGCAAAACCTTTTGCTTCTGCCTGAGAGGTCTCCTGACACACTGTCATTTTCTGACGGTGCTCCAAGTCTATACGGGTCCGCAGCTCTAAATTCAGCTGTATTTCACAGTCTTGCGTGAGACGTTGGTACCAGTTGGCATCCATTCAGAGCTTTAGAGATATAAGGAGAAGGCTATAAATATGTAAGTAATATATCAAATATATGAGCAAACCTCAGGGCAAGACACACATCCAAAAGCAGCAGAATGTACCCAGAATTGGTTGCCTATTTAAATGCTGTCATGTGTGTTTGTCCATTTTAGTTGCATCTGTTTTTCTGCACAATAGCAGATTTTGAGGAGATTAAATTTTTCTTTGTACTTCTCTGTAAATCTTGCATTTAAGTTAGTTTGGACTAAAATATACTGCTCGTGGAAACAGTTTAGTCGGACTTTGAAGGCTACAGAAAACAGACTGCATTACCCTCATAGAATTAGAAATCCCTTTCAGAACAAAAGACACTAAATTCTGTCGAAGTACGTTGCATAAATTTCGAACATGACAGGTTAATTCCACACAAAGGGACGTCTGTGCTATTTTTGTATTATATGACACCACAGTGCGTGATACTCCCCTTTGCTGGTGCTGACCTCATGCTTGAAGATACCGTGGAACAAGTGAGACAGAACATCAATAAATTCATTACGTAATTGACCGTCCTGTGAGAGATGTGCTCATTAGTTAACAGTTTTATTGCTCTTTTTTTAGAGGGCATTAAAGCAGCAGGTTTTTCAGAGGTTTCTATCCTCTTTGTCTGTTGTGTGCAGCATTTCTAAAAATCCAAAACCAAAAACTGGTTATTGTTTGTAGTAAAAGTTGAATCCTGAAACAAAACGACAAGGCCTCTGGATGTTTGGATGCACGACATTTAAACGGGAGGCCAGTGGGTGTTTGCCTGTGCACCCTATATCTAGCCTCTCCTTAATGAAGCAAATGTGAACTGTGCATAGGCCGAAGACTCCGTTAAATTTAGAATTGAATTTATGGCACCTTCAGGCGGGTATCTAGATGGCTGCCAAATGTGACAGATAGCTGGGTTTTGACCCCCGAAGTGAAAGAGTCAAACAGATATCTGCTGGCAGCAGAGGAGCACAGACCTGACTGCAGACATTACAGAAAGGAAATGCATCTTGCGATTAAGATTATTGTAATGGGATGAACAAAGTGTCCCTACGGCTGAGCTGTATCACTCCATATATGACTGCAACTTTCACATCCTCTTCTTCTGGTGTGGAATTATGGATACGATAACCTCTCTGAACCAGGTTAATGTGTCTTATGTATCTGCATAGAGCTGAAACATCGCTGTAATATTATCTAAACTATGCTGCATTCCAGCCTGGAATAGAAACATCAAAGACATCTCAGAAGGGAGACCAATCCAGCTGGAGCTGCTCTTTGCAGCACACACTGCATTTCCATGAAAGCTGCTGGCCACACAATGCCACATACAATATAGACTAAAGCAGCAATAATAGGCTCCTCTCTTCAGGGCAGAGTCATGATGATCAGTGAAAGAAATCAATGCTGTTTTGTTGGAGCATTGATCCCATTTGTGATGAGAGAGATTAAAAGAGAGCAGAGGGCCCCTTTGTAAAGTCACCCTGCATTACTGTTCGCATTTGTCTCCCCATTGATCAGAGCCGGTTTTCTGTCTTTTACACACTGTATTTACTCATCAGCTTTAAAGTGTGTTACTGGGGCCGAGGGTTTTCCCCGATTGGCTTTGAGGTTCGGTGTCATCAGTCAGAGCTCTACTATTCGGGATGCAGTCATAGTGGCAGGAATACTGTAGCTTTAAATTGGAAATTGCACATGTAGCAAAAGCTTCTTGTCAGAGTGAAATGAGAAAGTACAGGTATAATATGTCTGTGTGTGGGTGTGTGTGAGTGTGTAACAACAAAAGATAAGAATTATGTTTCTTGCATGTACCAGCAATCCTTTTTCATCCATTTTATATCACAAAATCCTTTATAAATGTTTTATTCACTTCCAGCTCACTGATGAACATTCAGCAAAAATGGGCACCAGCCTAAAGTTGCTCAGTATTTTAATTTTAAACTTCACCAGTTGCCAGGAAAAGAACTTTTAGAGGACACGGTTTCTAAAACACCTGGCTTGAGTCAATTTTGGCAGGCTCAGACCACTTAGACTAAAACATTTTAAAAATATGGCTCCAATATATTCATAATACTTCATTGAGTAGGATCTTATTTAAATAAGAATAAAAAAGGCTAATCTGTGAATGTAATGTGTTCAAACTGTGAGCAGAGAACGAAAGAGCAAAGCATAATGTGTTCTTATAAAATGTGACGATATATGTGAGAGGAGTTGTTTTTAGTGAAGAACCTCCAGGGATGATCTCCAGAATCTGTTGCTCCATTCAGCTCTATAGAGTTTTAAAGTATCTCATTATTCAAAGAGATGGTTTTATGTGTGGCAAAGTTATTATTTTGGTTCAAGCTCTAACCAGCAGGTGAACATAATGGAGCTGCTAAAGAATCAGATGTTTCTCTCAGGAGGTTGTGGAGACCAAAAGTCTGAGCTTAAACTGTAACAAGTGTGCCCACAAAAAAAGCAGGTTTGCTTGTTTCAGTGTTTCCAAAGAGCATGTATAGTTTCTTCACTTGCAGATAAAAAAAACTGGCACCAATATCATGTTTAATTGGTGACCAATGAGAGAAACTTCTCACCAAAACATGCAAGCTCATCCACACATACTTTGAAGATGTGAGGTACTGTAATGTATATCTAGACAAACAAAAACCAGGCCCCTCTCTCCTCCTTTCAGGCAGTGTTGTTTACTTGGGGATGATGGTTGGAGCGTTCTTCTGGGGAGGGATGTCTGACAAAGTGGGCCGCAGACAATGCCTCCTCATTTGCATGTCCACGAATGGCTTCTTTGCCTTCCTGTCATCTTTTGTCCAGGGATACGGCCTCTTCCTTCTTTGCCGTCTCGCCGCGGGCTTCGGGTAAGTCTGATAAAGTGGAGGTCATCTTGGCGCAGGCAAGGAGTTCAGGTGAATAGCGCACAGTGGTGCCTCCAAGTCTGCTTTTGCAATGGGACGGTCACACTGTAGATCCAAAACCAAAGTGTGCATCAGTGACAGAGAGAAATAAATAATCTGTGTATCTCTGTGAGGCAAAATCTATTTGGAGGAGTGTTTCTGTAGGCATGGCTCTGTCTCTTCTAATTATTCCTCCTGTTGTTGACATCCACTGAATAATTGTTGCAGTTGTTGAAAAGAGATTTGAGCAATTTTCTTCAATGATTACTTAAAGCCTGTTTCTCTCTCACTGCTCTACAGAAACTATTTAATCATAGAATATTTACATTACACATCTTTTCAGCTGAATAATTGTAATTATTCAGCTGAAAATTATAAAATTGATATAGTCAATGACATCCCCACTATATATCAGAACACATAGTGTACATAATAGCATCCCCACAAAAATAACAAGTGTTTCAGAGTATGTGAAAAACTGTACCAGAGACAGACAGTGTGTCCTCCCCTTACAACACAGAAATATGGCACAGCCTGTATGATTTATTATGTTCTCTTCGTTGGCAGTATAACCGTTCCTTTAAGAGCTAATTCAGTAATTGCATCTACATCATTCTCTCCGGAGACCTTCAGAGTAATTGAAAAGGCTGTCCAAACTGCCCATGTGACCCGTGTCCCTGAGTCATGAGCAAGTGGCACTAAGGATTTAGGATTTATTTTTTTTTGTATTTTATTTGGGGTAAAATATGCATAGCTTAGCTGTTCACTTTGTTAATAAATTGCAAACAGTCTTTAATTTACCGGTTTTGCTTATGGAACACAATCCTAAAAGCAGTTTATAGAGGAAAAAAGTTGAGGAGAATGTATAGTATTAGTAATTTTATTCATCACAGTTTCACTGATGATGTCTAATTTGTTCTACTTTAACTAAAGGAACAAGCAATTCTGACTGCAGCTATATGAAAGATGTACTTAATAAAGTTGACTTTCTGTCCTGGTTCGGCTGTATCTGCCTCACTCCCACTAACCTTCCCATTCTCTGGCTCTTGCAGGATAGGAGGTGCCGTGCCCATCGTTTTCTCCTTCTTTGCAGAGGTGTTGTCCAGGGAGAAAAGAGGAGAACACCTCAGCTGGCTGTGTATGTTCTGGATGATTGGAGAGATCTATGCATCCGCTATGGCCTGGGCCATCATACCGCACTATGGTGAGTTTGGAAATATTGTAATGTTACCAGTCTCGACTACAGGGTTGGCTGGGAATCGTGGTTTATATAACATAAAGGCATTAAAAGTGATTTGTCATTAAATGGTGCCTTTTTAAGAGGCTAAAATGTCTTAATCACTCAAATAAATACCGAATTGTTGTTTGCAAAGTCTGCCAATTATGTGTTGTAAAAGTCAGTGAAATGCTTACAAGGATTAAGTTTAGCACTACCATTGACAGGACGCTCGGCAATGTGACTTTATGCTAAGCTCCTGACTACAGTTACAAAACTGTACGGCTTCCCCGTGGTCGCGGGTTAAGGTGCCAGTTTTCCCTGCTATGCAAATCAATCACTTAGTGGCAGTGAGTGGCTGCAGGCTGGGAGAGGCAGAGGTTAAGAGATTAACGTATGCATGGATACATGGAGTAGGCTCAGGCTGAAAGGGTGAGGGAGAGCCTGTGGGGAGAGAGAGAGCTGTGATTTATGACAGCACTGCATTAGATATCAACTGCACTCATCACGAGGCAAAATGAAGGGAATTGGCTTTCTTCCTCTCTCCCTACACGCATCCTTTCATTTCTTCCCTGCTTTTTTAACCTGATGTCCCTTCCTTTTTACTGCCTCCCCTCTCCTCCTGTTTTGTACTCTCCCCATCTCTCCGTCTAACTCTGTCCTTCCTTTTATTACCTCCTCCTCTCTCTCCATTCTCTGTCTCCGCAGAGTGTTCTTCTTGATCAAGCATAATTAGGTTTTTCTCCTTGCTCTAATAGGACAAAGCTACATCTAGAGGTGATTTATGGCCAGACCATGCTTTAGCCAACCTGTGACGTCAGTGAGAGAGACAGTGTCTGTGTGTGTGTGTGTGTGTGTGTGTGTGTAAGAGTTTGTGTGTGTTGCTGCAAGTTTCATGGATGATGTTGTACTACTGCTGCAGACATATACAGGTCTTCTTCAAGGGAAATTGAAGTCAATAACTTCTGACACTGGGAGAGGTCATTTGAGTTAACACGCACGCACGCACGCACGCACGCACGCACGCACGCACGCACGCACACAAAGAGGCACTATAATTGAGTTTCCCATAAAGAACTTCCCAGTTTTCTTACATGCAACTTAAAGAGGCGCACACACACATGCAGAGTTGCACACACAGCTGTAGATCTGCTCACACGGATGTGCAGAAGCACACTAGTGAAGGACTCGCAAAAAACCCTCTGAAACCGGAACGAGTCTTCGCGAGGAAACTCTGCTGTCAGATCTGCTGATATCGTATTGAAGGGATAGTAGTGGCCGTACTTTGCTCTTATTCTCTCTGACACTCACTACCACTCTGCCTCCCTCTCCCTGAGAGAGAACTACGTGTCTTGCATACATACTCCAACGCTCACCAGTGGGTTTTATGTTTCCCCTAAAGTGCTGCAGTGCCTTGAAACAACAGCACTATCATGCGTGGGCAAAAAAAGAAAGAAAGAAAAAGCCTCCCGCAGAGATACCTTTATGTCTTTCAGTGAAAACATAAAGGTATAAGTGATGGGTTATGATACGATTGCCTCAACTCTGGTGTTTAATACACTATTAGAGCTCTCATTTATCTTCCCCACTCGCTGGCTCCTAATGTCTCCCAAACGCCCCCCTGCCAGACTCGCAGCTGGAGCCCTGAAGGAGGTCTGCTCGGCACAGATCCTTGACGGGAGGGTTTGAGGAGTTCACTTGCTGCCAAGCAAGATCACCATTCGAGTAACCTCATTAGACACCACTCAGATCTGCAGATTAAAGTTTAAATACCAAGAGTGGACTCCACATCATATCTCATATCTGTACTGCATACATGTAGCTGAGCCAGCATCTATGTATCTATCTATGTATCTATCTATGTATCTATCTATGTATCTATCTATGTATCTATCTATCTATCTATCTATCTATCTATCTATCTATCTATCTATCTATCTATCTATCTATCTATCTATCTATCTATCTATCTATCTATCTATCTATCTATCTATCTATCTATCTATCTATCTATCTATCTATCTATCTATCTATCTATCATTCTATCTATCATTCTATCTATCATTCTATCTTTCATCTATTTAAGCATTGCATTAGAAAAAGTTAATGGAAAAATGTAAGAGTTTGTCACTTGAAGCGGTTTTTGACCTTTTCGTACAAGAGTTATACCACATAACAGGAAATGGAAACTATCTATATCTATCTATACTGTAACAAACTTTTCTACTAGCATCTATGCTTGTCAGCATTTTACTGGATTTTTACATTCTTGCTGTTGTACTTTACATTAAACAGTTAGTTTTATTTATTTATTTTTTATTCCACAGTAGAAGGAGGTTTGCTGTTTAATACTGTGGTTAGACCTTTCAGTAATATGCTATATTTATAGCGCTGTCACAGTAATCAACATTACCCCCAACTGTAGTTACCTAGAAATTACATTTTTTTCTTGAAAATG
>OMNN01011029.1:3689-25175 GCA_900302755.1 Chromis chromis
CCCCCCCGTCACTGGTTCACATGCTGTATCAAGTGGCGTGGACAATTGACGCCCGAATCAGACATTTTATTTCTTATGTATCACAAAGTCCTTTTCATTAACACACCCGCTGCACAATGGCAGGTAGCCATCAATCCGGCTACTCTTCTCACTCACGGTACCAAAAACATTCATAACCCTGAATTCCCATGGTGCACTGCAGCATGCAGTTCAGTCCTGTGACTGGCTCTGCGATCGCTACAATACGCTTACAAAAGAAATTGAATAGCATTGTTTTGTAGTAATAATAATTGGGCATTGCTTTACATTTGAATCAATGTGGGCTTTTCCATTTTAAGAGTTAATGGTAACAACTAGTTTTAATATTGTAGCAAAGGCAGAGGTGGTAGCAAGTACGGGACTGTTGTGCTGCAATGCATTATGGGAGTTCAGGGTTATTAATGTTGTCAGCACCATGAGTGTGGAGTGTAGCGGGGTTTATGGCTACCTGCCACTGGTCATGAATTGTGCGTTTGATCTGAGACGTGTACCTGAGTGGCAAAACTAAAGTAACCTGCCTCGGGACATGTGCTGAATAAACACAAACTCGGACTCAGACCACTTGCTCCCCCGCCACTCTGTTAAATGTAATAATATGAAAGTTGACTATATTCTAAGTCTTTGGCGCCCCCTGGAGGCCACAGCACCCTTAGCATTTGCCTATACTGCCTATTGGAAGGGCTGGCCCTGCACCGGTGTAACTAATAATGTGGCCAAGGAGTGTATTTCACAGGACAATTTCTCCGAGCATTTGGCCAGTGAGAAAAAACACTGACTGCAGATGACATGTATTATTGATATACACCAAACAGCCACAACATTAAAAAGTGAATAATATCGATCATCCAGTTACAGTGCAATGTTCTGCTGGGAAACGGTGGCTCCTGGCGTTCATGTGGAGGGACTTTGGCATGTATCACCCACCTAAACATTGTTGTACACCAAGCATCCCACCACGATGTCAGACATGTGGTTTTAATGTTGAGGCTTCCAAGCGTATATTCAAATATATTGGGCACATTACTAAAAACTGTCAAACATGCCAGGCTCTCGCAGATCTGGCTACACAGAAACACTGACCTGAACCCTGAGATCTGTCATCTGGGACAACAGGTCCTCAAACAGTTCTCTGTCTGCAGCAGGAAGCTCAGAGGACAACACCACCCCCACATAATACCCTGGAGATGGCGCCATCATGTCCGGAAACATAAACACACCAGTGTTGCACAGCAGCACTGGAGAGTCCATGGCCATGAGAGGATACAGCCAGTCGCACACCTGTCAGGAAGGAAAAGACAGAAAATGTGATTAAAAAAAAGGTAGATGTATGATGCCATGATGATGTGTGTATTTGCCCCAAATTTCTGATTTCTAAATATTGTTCCTTAACGTACAGCATATTTCATTGATGAGTAAATTTATCTAGAAGTCAAATAGAGGGAGCAAGAGATCTGCAACGACATTTTGGTTTTCAAATGTACTGATTAGTGCAACACAGAGAACCATCTTAGAGAAGACAACCCAGAGGACACTGTTGTCCTCTGACTGCTGCATGTCTAACAAGATTACAGGGCATAACAGTGTAAGCAGGGTTTATGCAATTACTTGCGCTCATGTGAATCCCTGATGTCACCCACTGGCAATAGCACCTGGGAAATTCCCCAATGAAGAGTCAAATTTCAGTCTCATGACTCACTAATGTCAATAAAGACAGCAGGGCAAAGTATTGTCGAAAAAATACCACAAAAAGTAGTCAAAACTGGACATACTGGGGAAATCTGACAAGGTTTCTACAGTCTTTTTAACAAGAACCCAAGTTGATCCGTTTATATAGCTTCAGTTATTTCCTTATCTTATCACTGCTTGTAATGTTTACACATAACCTCCGCATTTACAAACCAGACTAGTGGTTCCATGACCTGATAAGCTGTACGCCGGCTGAGGACAAATTAAACTGTATCTACATGTTGTTTGAGTTGTGTTACTTTACCGTTGATTTAATTACTGCGAGGGACAAAAATCTGACACATATCTCAAACTAATCTGCTGTTGTCTGAGCAACAAAGATTCATGTGTCATAAGATAAAGGTCATATGCAAAATGCAATAAATGCCCAAAGAATCTAAAAACTCAGCTTCTTGTAGTGCAGAATATTGTCAAAGTGCCCATCTTTGATTCAGGTTTTCCCTTCAGTGACACTTTTTAAGGCCGAGCTTTGTTGATTTCACATCCTTAACAAAACTTGATATCACTGACAGTACAAAGACAACTTTAATGAGATGCATTTAATGCCTCACTACCAGCTGCAGAATCCCTCCAGAGTGACTCTTAGTCATCACAACAGGATGATACACTATTTGATTAATGCAGGCCATTAACGTCATAATTCACATTACTAACAAGATATTATAAACTTGACTGCTCAGAGAGTGGATGTAATAGAGGACAACAGTTTCAGCATGACGAGGAGACAGATGTCACTCTCATGGATGGATGCTAACAGTGATGTCAGATGTGTAGAAACAGGATAATGACATTTAACTGTCCTTGTTAATCCATTATTGTGATTTCAATAAAAAAATAAACCTTAGAACAGAGCTGCACTAATTAGTTGACTAATTGTCAACTATTGAATTAATTGTCAAGTATTTTCACAATTGATTAATCGGTTTAAGTAAATTTTTAAGAAAAAAAAAAAAGGCAACAATTTCTGATTCCAGCTTCTTAAATTTGTATATTTTCTCATTTCTTGTTTTGGGTTGTGGACAAAATAAGACATTTGAGGACGTCGTCTTTGGCTTTGGGAAACACTGATTGACATTCACCCTTTTTTTTTTTTTTAAAGATTTATTTTTGGCCTTTTATGCCTTTATTGGATAGGACAGTGGACAGAGTCGGAAACGGGAGGGAGTGGGGAAGGACGTGCGGTAAACGCCCGAGGTTGGAATTGAACCCGGGTTGTTGTCAGGTGTGTTGGAAGAGGGAAACATCTAAAACATGCAGGATCGTGGCCCTCGAGGACCAGGATTGGGCACCCCTGCATTAGGCTATCGGGGCGCCCCTCTCCACCACTTTTCTAACATTTTATAGGCCAAGCAAATTAAACATTGCTCACTGCTGTATTTGATTGCATTGGGTGCATCTTTGTTTTAGCAGCATTTTAAGCACCATATTGTAAAAAAAACTGTCACACAGACTCAGGCCCTTTAACACAAATAGAATGACCACTTAAGGAGTTGTAAAACCATCCAGGTCACAGTCAGTGTGTTGCAACACATTATCTTAGGATGCTGCACATGTTTATTATAATTTCCTGTAATAAATAACACAAGTCATGACTGAGGTACTTTTTTCCACCCGATCCCTGTCTGGGATTCCCTGGAGGGTGACATCACACCCAGTGGGATTAGGGCACGAAGTAAGCAGCGCTCACATGATCGTGTCCATAGGGCGACGGATATTGATCATTAGCAAGCCTATCTCCTCCCATTGATGACTCACAGTCAAAGAGATCTTGATGAGCTGCGCAAACATCTTACAAAATCAGGTGAAAGGTCACAAAACAACTAAACAGAGCCGGTGACACTACAGTGATGACATCTCACTGACACTTATTGCATCAAACAGGCATGAGCATGACTCTTCCTTTCAAGCTTGATACCAGTGAGTGGTAAAGAGTGGAGGAGATAATTTTTTTTCTCTTACCTGAAGAAATGCTGGTGGCCGAGTGGTTGCTCCGTCAGAGTGATTGCTGGTAAACTTCACCAGCCGCAGGTAGCCCGGGTATGATGGGGCGCTCACCTGCCCCTCAGGTGTGACAAAAAATATCTGCACACCATGAGGGATGTAGAGCATCTCCTCTCCGTCTTCACCCATACTCTGGGGAGATGGTGTGGAGTTAGATGTGCGACTGTAGAACTCATGTCCGACCAACGACATCTCCCCTGAATCTGTCCCATATGAGATAGATAGATGGCCGTCAGCCGCCTGAGGAGAGTAAGCTGGAGGCTGTTCGGCTGGAACCACAGGCTGTCTGACAGGTGGGAGACCACTTCCTGCAGGCCTGCCTCCCACAGCTCCAGCCGGCTGGCCATTAGCAGAAAGCTGATTTATTGGAGGTGGCCTCTCTGGCTTCTCTTTGGTTTGGAGCTGTGGGTAGAGACCTTCTGCAGACATGTCTGGAGCACTCGGTGCTGACCTGAGGTCAGGGCTGGTCTCCAGCATGGCGAGGCGGGTGGTGATGTTGTTCAGCGTCTCCTGCATCTTCTGCTGCATCTGTCTGGCTGATTCCCACGAGCTGCCGGCACACTCCTCCCCATGCGAAGGCACACTGATGGCCCTGAGAAGGTGCTGTCGTCCTCGCTTGTAGAGCTCCAGGGCCTGTGTCTTGTCTCCAGCTTCGTCTACTGTGAGTCCTTTATTGATGCACTCAAAGGCCTTCTCGTAGCCATCTTTGATCACTTGGAGTCTGGCGTTATCAAATGCATCTTGTTTGGCTTTCTCCATTCCCTCTGAAACAAGACTTACAATCAGCCTCATTCACTCATAAGTGCTACATTGCATAACATGAACTTTACAGCACTAATAAGGAAAGAAACAAGTAGAGCACTGGTTGGCACATGGTTGCCTCAGCCTGAATGTGACACACTTCTTATTACTTTACAAACTGGCCACAGGTTATTTTGTCTTCACTTTACTGCTGACTTAACTTCGCCCTCATGCTCACCTTACCCAAAATCAGAAGTCATTTATGCCACTCGGGAAAGAAAAGAAGACATGTAACTGAGCTGCACAGCCTCCCTGAATGTTAAATTACCTGCTTGATTCCAGTTGTGCGTTGGTTTATCTGCTGTAAAAACTGGGTTGCTAAAGCAGGTTCAAAACAAGCTAAAACAAGCTAATCCCCCACAACAGCCAACACTCCTGCCAACACAACACCCGCTGTTACGCCATACAGTCACAGTAGTGATAACAAAAGCATAAAAACAACACTGACAAATCCGTTAAGATATAATTAGTTATGGCTGTTAGTTAGCATTAGCTCCGTTATTAGCTAACGGTGCCTTCGCTTACCCAGTGAGCGACAAAGTCCTAAGAACAGCTTCAGGTGACTCCGCTAAATAACGTCTCTCCAAGCTGTCGAATTACTTTAATTATCAACCGGCTTCCTGGATAAAGTGTGCTCTGCTCTGCTAGTAGATGACTCCTGAATGTGGACTAATGATATTACTACACGCCACAGCGCCGACCTTTCAAAGTAAAAGTACGGTGACAGGACGAACGGACGAGTCGACACTTTGTGCAGCTACACCTTGTGTTTTATGTTGAAAGTACTAACCGGAAATATGTCTTTGTGATTCTCGGAGCGGATGTAGTAGTATGCTGCGGTTGATTAACTTTACTATTTCTGCGGTTCCTCAAAGTGATATAATATACAATAATGATAATAACGTTATGTCAAACCTGAAATTACAAGATGCTTTACACAAAAGAGCGCTAAAAACATTCAAACAATCACACATTTATAAAAACACAATTAAACACTAAAAAACAAAACCTTCTATAGTGAACATGGAATCAGTAATATAATATGATAGAATAGAATAGAATAGAATAGAATAGAATAGAATAGAATAGAATAGAATAGAATAGAATAAAGTCTCGACGCTCAGTGGAGCTAAAGGTTACTGTCTGTGTAGAATCAGGTGTTTTTCTGCCATCTGCTGGTCATGATAAGAAACTGCAACAGCTCAAAGTTTAGTCTAATGAAAGTCAATGTAGAAATTATTTCGGCTTGTACTTTCAAAATACTAACAAACTGCTGTGTTCTTCTTCTTAAGCAGCTAAAGATTGTCCCTCCGTATTTTTCTGTGGGAATAATGTTGAGTCATATACCAATTAATAATCAGTAGCCATTAGACACAGCGGTGAGAGCTAACTATATGAATATAAACCACGTAATGCCACGACATATTTAAAAAAAAACACAGCCTATATGACTTTAACATTACCCCAGTTATAAAGCTACTTTATGTATTTCAGTACTTCTTTTACATTCAGGCTACTTTTACCTGCGTTTGGTCTCCGTTTGTCCTGAGAAACAGGGTGACGGTCGGGAGTTTCGAGCGTTTGCTGCCCTCTTGTGGTCAAAAGGCAAAACTGCAACCTATTAAAAATAGTCAAATTCGCGTCAATTCAGACGTTACAAAATATAGAACTTCCGAAAAATATTTTCAAAATATAACCGTCCATAGCAAACTTAGGATATGAATGTGTTTATTTTTTTTATTTTATTAAGCAAATACAAATAGCTATTACAACATTTTTTCTACTACCGTTAATCCTTTCAAAACCAGATTATGTTCGAAAAGGGTATAGGAAGAAGTTAAAAAAACTTATATAGTCCTACACCTTATTCCTTCTCAAAATGTATCACTTAAATAATAATATGATGATGGCGATATATATGATATATGTGATAACGTTTTGACTTGTTTTTAAATTTCTAATTTTGCTTTTAGACTTTGATAGGTCAGTCGCGCATTTAAAATGATTAGTTTTTACTGCAACATCTGTCAAGCCACCATCCGTGGACATTGGGGGCAAATAACCAGACTGTAGTATTTATTACTGGTGGATTTAGTGAAGTTAAAATTAGATGGCAATAAGCCAAGAACGAAACAAATCAAACAAATGAAGCCATAAAGTAAGCAAAAAACTAAATTATCACGGAGAACTCAATGAAGTGGATATGGTTGTACTGCTGTTATAAATATGTAAGTAGAATAAGCTGTAGAGCAGGGGTGGGCAACCCTGGTCCTCGAGGGCCACTATCCAGCATGTTTTAGATGTTTCCCTCTTCCAACACACCTGATTCAAATGATCAGCTCATCACCAAGCTCTGCAGAAGCCTGATAACGATTCTGATCATTTGAATCAGGTGTGTTGGAAGAGGGAAACATCTAAAACATGCAGGATAGGGGCTCTCGAAGACCAGGGATTGCCCACCCCTGCTGTAGAGGGTACACTTATTATTGCTATTCCTTGATGTATTCAATGAAAGAAAGAAAAAAAAATCAAACAAATTAATTTAAAGCTAAATATGTTACTACTTATCAGTCTTGGTTAGAAAGTATTTAAGTAATAAAACAAGCCCATGGATTAACTGGACTGTTTTTGCAGTTTCTCCGTATGGCCACTAGAGGGCAGTAAACAGCCATTCGAAATAATATCAATAAACTATATTTGTAGCTTCTCCATTATTTCAAGAAGCAAAAATAAAACATTGTAAAGTAAAAATAAAAGCAGATAGATACTTTATTGATCATCTGCAGAAAATTGATTTGTTACAGCAGCGATTATCACAGTCAAGAATTTATATCCAACACAACATACACGTGTATAGAAACATTTGTAGCCGTGCATAACACAACTGTTTCCTGTACATGGAGTATAGCAGGGTTCGTTCATATTCCTGTCCATTAGAAAGCCTGACTCCAATTTTGAGGGAATCTTAACCTCTGACCTTCAGTCCAGATGATCAATAAAAGAAAAATACACACTAAAAAGGAGCAACAATAAATCATTAGAAAAGACTAAAATATTATTTAAATTTAAATCTGTACAGGTGGGTATTTCAAAGATTTTCAAACTGAGGCACTATAAGCTACCCTGGCAGTAAGGAGAAGCTTGTTTCAGAGGGTTGGTTCTTTAAGAGTAAAAGCCCCCCTTTGCTTTAATCCTGGACTGTGGACTATTTTAACAGCAATTGATTTTTTGAACTGAGGGTTCCAGATCAAATCCAAGAGGTCAATAGTTCTGCGATGAAGAGCCAGACCATGAAGAGATTTGAAACTAAACAACAGAATGAGAGAACTCAAACTTCCATCCATGGAAAAATCATAGCATACATTCATCACTTCCGGTGCGTAGCTACTTTTACAAACTACATTTTCTTTTTCTCAAGCGATTATAAAGAGATTACCACTCTGCATATCAATTATTAATCAATAGCCATTCTGAAAAAATATTCAAATCAAACAACCTATATGAATAAACCACGCTATACATTTTCTTAGCTACCAAATCAGGAGAGTCTTGAAGAGGATCCACAACAGGCAGCCAAGCTAGCACGCTAATGCTAAACGTCAACAAAATTTTCTGGCAGTTATGACTGTGACGGTGGAGGTGACGGTGGAGAATTACATGTGTTCACTGCCCTCTTGTGGTCAAAACGCGGAACTTCACCACATTAGAATTAGTCATTAACGTCAATGCTGGGATTGCAAAGGGAAAACATTTCCGGAAGACACTATCAAAATACAACCCTCCATAGCAAAGATTACCACGTTAAATGTTCTTTATGAAACTCTCCATTTTTCTCCATTGAGGTAATAATGTAGATATTTAGTGAAAATAATGATGATGGACCCTGTTACACGTCAAAGACTCAGAAGTTACATTTATTATTCTGTTTCAATATCTTTTTTGTTTTTAATTTTTATTTGGAGTCTGATAAGTCAGCTGAGCATTTCAAGTTGTAAATCTTAACAACATTAATCTCATCAGCCAGCATTAATGGACATGGCAGCAAATAATCAAGCTGAACTAATCAGAAACAAACTTAGAATTGTCATGAAATTACACTATTAACTGTTTTCTAGTGGCCTGGTTTTAGTTCAGTTTAAATTCATGTCTTTAGGGCGCCCTGAGAGCCTAATGGTTATGTCGCATGACCCACATGCAAAGACGTAGTGGCTGACCCGGGTTCGAGTCTGACCTCGGGCATTTACCGCATGTCCTTTCCCACTCTATCCACTGTCTTATCGAATGAAGGCGAAAAGCCAAAAATAACTCTTTAAAAAAATTCATGTGTTTAAATGGCAAAATACTGAGAAACGAAACAAACACTAACAAGCTTTGTAAGTTTTTTGTACATTCCTGTGCTGACCTCATCTCATAAGGCAGCCCAGCTGCTGAGAAATTTGCTGACCAGAACACCAGTCTGATTAATTTCTTCAGGAGGTGACCACTTTAACACGCTATGTGACCTTTCTCTGTTTACAGACCACCCACAGCAGCAGTGGAGCAGAGAGATCCTCTTAACAGGGTTTGACAAACACATAGAAGCCGAAGAGTCAGACGATGACCGCTTTCCTCAGAATTTTGATCAAGCATAAAATAGTTTCATGATACGTCTGGAGACAGACAAAACATGAGCACTGCTTGTGCTTTGTCCTCTTTCAAATGTCTCACAGCAAATAACAAATTATTTTGGAAAATTCTGGCGTGGGATGGGATCATGCCACCAAGTCAAGTAAAAAGTGATTGGAATATATCTACAAAATGACTCATGAAGAAAAAGAGAAGATTTGTTACAGATTTGAAAAACAGGGCAGTTTATCCTGGACATAAAGTCATGCATGAATTATCATACTTTTCATCTACTGTACATGTACCCTAAAAAGTTCACACGTTGGTGATTGTTGAAAGTTTAAATGGATATCACACTTTTGAAATGTCAGATTGCACTTAGAGATACAATCAGCAGAGGGCACTAAATCCTATCGCAAAGGCAATGTGGAGGAAAACCGCATGGCTTTTCTGCTATTTTGAGTTCAAGTTAATCAAAACCTTTTATGTGCCTCATAATTTAAACATTATGTCCAAGCCTGGCAATGATTAGCTCTGCAGCTTGGTATAAATGTGCCACTAATGACCATTAAAATGTTATTTTTAAGTATATGGCCATCAAACAGAAAAGGCTACAGACTTTAAAAGCCAGCAGTGCAAATCAACATGCATAATTAACTAAGAAGTCACTTTTTCATATTCTTTCATGTCCCTGTTTTATTATTCCGACTGTCACCAGTTTGTTCTGTGATAGTGGCTGGGAGCCTGAGGAAAGGCATGCGATAAATATCAGTCTCATCTCCAGTTTGACAGATTCCCAGCATTCATCGCGCACAGCACTGGAACCAGACTGGACACGCTCCTCACACATGTGGAGTTAACTATGACTTTAGCTCACTTTCATACATGTTTTACTCCATCATACCTAGTGACATTTTTTCACCAAAAACAAAGCATGCGGATTTTGAGATATGCAGCTCATGCATGCTCCATATTATAACTTATCACGCATGTCACTGTATCATATGTTTAAAGCACTAGGTTGTAGCTCTTTTCAAGTATGAAAATGACACCATAAGAGCTGCATTGAGTATATTGCAAACATAATGCATGACTCCATATTGTTGATTATTCTACCAGATGAAATTCCAATGAGGAAGTTGTAAATTATGCTTCTTCATGGTTCAATACCAGCTAATGTCTGTGACTGAAACAGGCTGGTAATACATGTCTTCTGCTGTTAATGCTGCTTCACATATGAGCAACATATGTGCCTTCAGAAAAGTGATTTCTTTGAGGTATAGCTATAGAATCATAAATGTGGTTTTGGTCAGAGCAATATTTTTGCCAGAATACAAGGTCATTTTTTCCTGCCAGGGTAGCAGACAGCATGAACATCCATTAATTATTATTCTAGTTGCACAGAAGAAAAGGTAGAGGTACGAATTTAGAGATGTTTTGACTTTTCAGTCTGTTGTTATTCTTATTTTTCAGTTATTGTTCTGCATCAACAGCTGCCACATTTAAGAGGCCACATTAAGATTAAATTTAACCTGAAACAGCCCATTTGCATTCTTTCTATGAGCAGATTTAAGTGTTTCAATACTCACGTACTACTGAAACAGATGATAATAACACAATGATAAATGAGGTATGACGACCCAGCCAACATTCAAATGATATGCATGTGGTTTATTGGTTTTGTTTATCTTTGGCTACTGAAGTAATTTGAATTCAGTAAGTTATATTTTTTACAGACTTTTAATTGGGAGTTTTCTCCACTATTCTGTTGTATAAATTGTAGATGAACATGTAATTAAATAGCTATAAATGTTAGCAATTTACTTATGGAAGAATTGAGTCAATGAAACCAGACATGAGCATGTAATGAATGTACAGTTCTGCTCTGTGGATCACTTCCACTCCACTACTATTAGCTTTAATAATGTTCATTTTCCTCCTTAAAAAAAGTTCATAAAACTGTTTTGTCCCAGTTTCCCTTTGCCTGACCTCGTATTTTCCTAGACTACTGGTCTTCAGTTTAATCACAGGGCAGATCAAAACATACCATTACTTTTAATGATTAGTCAGTTATATGTCACACGCTTGTTTTGTACTTATTCATTCTTTGTTCTTGTGCCATATTTCAGCTATGGATACAATAATGTCCATAATAACAGCTGTCTTTTATATAATGTTTTACAGTTCACTTTATTTCAGACAAGGCAGATATTTGTTCCATAACCTATTGTATGCAGTATGAATATGTTGTGGTCTGTGTTCATGGAACTAATTATGGCCAAAAGTGATTCACGATCACATCACCCGATGATACAGCTCTCACGTTGAATTTCTTTGAAACTAGAAGAGGGTCAGTAAAAAATATGGGGAGCGCAGCGAGAGCTTCAAGTCTGAAGAGCTGTTTGCAGTTTCTCAGGTATTCGTTTCATCTGTGTAAACCAGTTCCTACTTGTGTCCTTAAAACATGAGCTTTTCTTTCATTTGAAAAAAACAACATAGGCAGATCATCTGTCGTCAACCATAAATGGGACTTTTAGGTTCAAAGATCATCATTATGCTTAAGTCAGCTTTTGTAGAATGTTCGTGTCTAATTTGTACTCATTGTTACTGAGAATGATGCTACTATTTTCTTTGGTACATGCATGAGCTGCTCTGTGTGAAGTTATCTTACATTTGTGTACTTAAGGTGATTAATGTTTGCATTTATAGCTTCTTGGGCAGGCCTGTTAAATAAACCAACAATATAACAAGGAAGCTCTGCGCCTGCAGTGCCATATGATTGCTATTAACTAGGCTTTGCAGGCTATTTAGAGATGTTGATAATAATACACACTGTATGTTGTCAGTGAATACAAATTTCCTTTCAACAAACCCAAAACACAATGTGTACTTGAATCTCATGTGTTTCATGTTCCTGAAATGAACAGATTTGTTCAGGGGTAATGATTGTATGTTCATGGAGTACAGACAGAACCAGATGGAAAGTATGTAACTAGGACAAAAGGGGGGGAAATGGACAACACATGATTCCAATTAATGCTAGTGTAAAAACTGATGTTGACTTTTTTTCCCCTACTGAAGCTATAAAAGAAGAACAAATCAGCTGTGGCCCACATTTAGTTATTTTTGAGATACAAATATGTACCTCTTGTGCACACCTAATAAAACCCATATGAATTAATGCAGCTCCCAACAGTCATCAGAACCTTAGGTCACAGTTTCCCCCTGAACCTTCCACCGAGGCTCATAATATGGGAAGTTATTGTACTCAAATTGCATAGAAATACAGGCAACAATAATTCACTCAACCAAAACTATGTTCTGGTTTCAAGAAAAGCTTTACCCTGCAACCACACTGTTCAAATTCATCTTGATGAAAAGAAAATTCCAGTAGTTTAATCACTTTTTGTTATTTTAGAGAATTAGCAACTGAAAACTACTGGAACATAATGACCCTTTGTTTTATAAAAGTAAAGAAAAATGATCAATGTCAGACTAAAGTTTGGGTTTAGGTCTGATTTGCTGCCTCAAGCTCCTTTGACTGTTTTCACTCACTTTCATTTTAAAAAGGTTTCATGAAAAATCTGACAACACCACACTAAACCGGGCATAGGCAATACTGAGAAGTAAGTGAGTCTCTTGAGCTTTATTTTTGAGGACACTGAAACAGTATTAAAACATTTCAATAAATCGAATTCTATTCTCTTTTCCAACAATTGCTTGTTGTCCTCAGTTGATATCCAAGTTACAGGAGGCTGATTAGAAAAAAAGATGAAGAAAATGGGTCTGGATCGCAGTGCCTAGTAAACTTGTCTCACCCTATGATTTATAGGCGTAGAGATCCTGTTCTTTTCTGACTCCAACAAGCTGTGGAGTCTTGAGCTATCGTTCTCGAGGTGGAACAAGGCTCTAATATTTGGAAAAACACTTTGTCCCCAGTTTAACCACTGTATCTGCTTAAAGGGGGCTAAACATGGAATGGGGGTACAACTAATCTGAAACAGTCTTATAACTGGAGTGATCTAGTATAACATGAAGGTAAACCTTTAAGTGCTCCCTCACAGTGAAAAAAAAATAAAAAAAAGTTTCCTAAATAAATCACCCAGCTGTTAAAAAGTTATTACCTTTACCAGAGGCTATAGTAAGTCCTCCCAGCAGTCTGACAGCACTACATGCATGAACACTTTACCTCACTGAGAAAACTGAGGTAATTTGCCCTCAACTATGGTATTTTAGCTATAAACCTTAGCTCAGGGATGCTGTTGGGCCTGGACATAGTTTACAGCTGAGACATTTCCCTTTGTAAAAATCCTAAAAATCCACGGTGCCAGAGTTCAACTTTCTCCCTGTTGCTTCTTGTTAATGTGTTCTCACATTTTTATTTATGTTAAGAAGGCTGAAGGGAGTGGCAGGTTCAGTTTTGGCTGTGCACGGCTCATCTGCTGAATCATGTTCATGTGGTTCTGAAATACTGTCAGACTAAAGCACATTTTTGCTCCAGCGTAATTGCAGCTAAATTATATTTAGATAAGATGCATCACTCTGTTTATACTTTCAGTCCACAGAGATAAGTCCAGTTTTACTTACCAGAGAAGAAGACCCTCTCTAATGCTCATTAAGATGTACATAATGTCTACTTCTTTATGGCACTACCGTACAAACATAGACACATGTAATGGCTTTGCTTTTAGCTCCTCATATGAACCACATTTCCATTTGAAAACTAAAAGCTGCATTAAAAATATCTTCCTTGCAGAGTATTTCTTAGAAATACCAGTACCATTTAAAAGAAATACCAAGCAAATGTGCCTCTGTCATGGTCAGGTCATGTTTCATAGTCATGGCTGAGCTACTCATCATGATTATAAACCAGATTCGTATGTTAAATATCATGTGTGTGAACCTAAAGTCACAGACCATATTTGCAGTGGATGAGCCATACTAATGACAAAGCCAGTAATGGAAGATTCACAAACACATGCAGACATCACTGGTGTGGTTTTCCAAGACAGTAAAATATCACTGGCAGGAAAGTGTGGGAGGACGGCCAAACATATTGGGGCCGCTACATCAACATCAAGACAGCCAACAACTGATCCAAGAGATAGAAAACTGCGCAACATATCAAACGTTTTACTGGAATTTAGTTTTTAAACTTTATTTAGATGTAAACATATTTTTACAACCAATTTAAAAAAGATGCATGGGACGGTAAAATGTGAAAAACAGATGGTAATATTTGGGGAAATGATTGATGAGGTAAAAGAAATGATGAAGATTAATGACCCACGGGGTTTTCGCATTTGTTTTTGATATTACATGGATATCCTAAAAAAATAGTAAAGCAAAGTCAAATAAGTTATCTACTTGTGTAACATAGCCCACAGTGAAGGTAAAACATCTATTCAGTCTTGTGTCACTACTTGCCTTGACACATTATGTCTAACAGCACTTTTGGCTAAATTTCCAAGGGTGGAAAACGAAGCAGTGTTCAGCATGCCAGCACAGATAGAGGAATTCATTAGCTGCCTCTAGGTGTGGCTATATTGTCTTATGTCGAGCCAACAACTAACACAATAATTTTCATTTCAGGGTGCGGAAAACAACATTTAAAAATGTAATAAATCATGAGTAAATGAATAACCAGGAGGTATTGCACCCCATGACCCACTGGTGAATGACCCTGAGAATATAACAGTTGTACCAATTACATGATATTATTGTTTTAGATGTTACCATACAGTCATGAGATGAAAGAACTTTTTTTTTTTTTTAAAAAACACCCATTAAGAACTGAATTGACCTTATGGTGAAACTCTTAACATTAAAAAAGTTTGACTAAAGTCCCCCTTCAGTCAAAAAATGTATTTGTCTTGTTTTGCTTCACTTGAATATTTGACCTTTAATGTGCAGAGTGATGAATGTGCAGCTTGACAAAGTAGCTTTCAAACTGATCTGCCAGAGGTGAAAGATTTATCCATGCTCACCTTACATCGGATTAATCAGACATGATTATTTGGCATCACAGCCAGTCTAACAGCCATTTTCAGTCTAAGAACGAATAGAAGTGTGATGTTAAGACATGAAGCTTCAATGCTGATGGGACTGTTCAGAGATGTAGGAAAGATCTAGCATTTAGCTTCTGCAAGCATACATTTTTAAAAGACAGAGAAGAACTAAATATAATTTAAAGAATTTTTAACCAAATACTTGTGCTGTTTTTAGTGCAGAAACAATATTAGACATGAATTATCATTCAGAGTAATTATTTTTATTTGTTTGGTTCTGTTTGAACTCATCACATAGTTTCTCCTGTCTGCTGGTTCTCAGTAAAATATTAATTTCCAAGTTATTACTTTTTATTGACTTGACTATTGCAACACATGGAAAATTCAAAATATCTTGTGTAACATTTTATACACATTTTCCTGTAATTTATCTTGACTTGACTAGAACTGATCCAGTTTCTTTGGAGCCTCTGTCTTCAGTTCAAAATAAACTTCTGTGGGTTTGAACCACGCTTGAAAATATTACTAATGATGGACTCCATGGGGATGATGAGGTAATATCAGCCATGGCCTTGATGTAACTTTTCTTCACTATAAATGAAATTTATGCTGCACATGAACAATCAGCTTCTTCCAGAGAAAACAACTACCATGACATCTCTTACGTTTCCTCGTGTGTTATGATATATAATTAATGATTCAATTTGCTGGTTTTTCTAAAAAATATGAACAATATTTTTGTCTACAACTCTGAACTTTGCCTCCCCGAACTGACGAGGAAACACACAGAGGCAGGTCTCAGAACATTTCACTACCTCTGGCTGAACAGAGCGGAAATAGAAGACTGGAAATTTGGACCGCAAAAGCACAGGGGATCCCATCTACGTGGCTCATGAATCCCAGTTCTGCTGGAGGAGAGGAGGAGGAGTGTTGTTGGCCACCAACTAACTGAACTTGATGGAAAGGAGTGAAATACTGTCTTTCTACTCCTGTGACCAGAAACACAAGCAAAACTATTATATGTACAATGAAAAAAAGATGGTGCTGTGACTCAAGGAAGCTTCAAGCATGCAAAATCCTGAATTTCCCACAATGCTGCTTGACCTAGTATCTTTTGATTTGGAGTCTCCCTTACTGCAACATGTTTTTCCTTCATGCCCTAAGTTGTAATACAGGCTTTCCATTGAAGATTTTAAGCATCAACTCAACTCACATCCCATTAGGTCAGATGAGACAAACCTTGTTCCAAAACCAGAAGAGACATTATACATTACATTTACAGACAAGAGTCAGGCCAAAATTCAAAGGCATTATGACTTTACTGGATTAGGCTGCACGGTTCATTGTTGGTTTCAGAAAGTAAACCTATAACTGTAAAAACTAACAATCTGACCCTCACGCCCACTTCATGTGGTTAGAAGTTGAAAGACGAGTGTGGCACTCAACTTCCCTTTTCTAGCTTCTTTAAAATGTGTTATCCAACTATTTGTGGCACTTTTGATGTGTATATCCTAATCCAACAATATGATTGGCTCCCTGGAGAGATTATCTGAAAATGACCTCCCTTGCACATTGCATTACCTTCCTCCTCCCCTCTCCCTTCTGTCCAGTGATGTCACAGTCTGAAAAGCTAGTTCTGACCCTAAAACAGGTCCAAACAGCAAATAGTTGACTCAAACTACCCAATGTCAGAAAGGTGCAGAGTGAGAGCGTTTCCAAATGCTCTCCAACCATCCAAAATGCAGTTCAGTCATAAGTCCTCTGTATTTATGCTGTAACCATGAGGTATTTGCATGAATTATTTTTTCTTTTACCTTAACCATATTGCCATGCTGCAATGAGTTGGAAAAGTTGCAAGTTGGAAGTGTGTTGCCAAAGAAAACACAAATACTGAAATGCTGCAAGTAGTAGAGGCCACAGCTGAAATGAGTTTCAAATGTTCCAAAGGGACACTAAAATGTGACGGACACGCCTGGACATGTTTGGATATGGCTGTTGTTGCTATGGTTTTGTGACTTATGAAGACATTGAAGTTGCCAGTGATGTTGGGAAATGAGCTGAAATGTAAAATTAGTTTGAACAATTTAACTGCATGATTCATATATTACTGCACATATCCGCAATTTGATATTTGATTGCTGAATGTTTTCTTAATTGGCTTGCATTTTGTCTGTTTACATTTATTTTCTTAAGCTGCAGTGTGCTGAGCTCTTAGGACCACTGTACAGATGTGTGCATGGTCTGCTGGTTATACCATTCAATCTGCACTTGCCCCATAATATTAAATATTCTCTTAGGTGTCACTCAAGCCAAGAACCCTCAGGTAGATATCCAATAAAAATAAAGTGTGTTTTGACACCATAGTTCAATATATGGTATGTGCGCGATAAAAGAGGATTGTTCTCCAGAGGAAAGCAGAATGCGACATCCTAGACTTTCTAAACTCCTATTTAGACAAGTGACCACATTGTTCTTGGAAGCACTAGAGTTACACTGAAAAACTCTTCCCAGCTGTTGAACTTTTGTCAACGTTGAAAGGACAAAAAAATATAGCCTAGTAGTACTAGGAGCAGGAATGCTGCGATTCAATTTTAAAAATTCACCAATAGCTGATGTACAGTGACTGCAGCAAAGTTCTGAAGAGTTAAAATCCTGAGTGTGTCAAGCAAACAGTCCTGCAAGCCAGGGCTCATGCTAAGTAAGGAATCGCACAGTGTTTGGGTTGGCCCAGGTAATGAAAGGTATTGAACCTGAAAGTGATGAAGTGAATATTGTATCCTCAGGTGTCCTTGCATCAGTACACAGGATCTGTCAGCTGTCAGGTTATAATTCAATACAAGCCACCATGTCAAATGTGCAGCTGCATATAGTGCATTCAGCAGGAATGGTTCAATGGTATCACAAAAATAAAAACAAAACTGATGGTCTGTCAGTGATGTCTTTGTATTGGCACTGTGCAAAACTAACAGAATAAACCGAATACTGTTTCTTAGAGCTTTTACGTTTAGAGGACTTTTTGTATTTTCCATAAAAACTGAAGATTACAAAATCTTTTCTATCCACCTGCCTGTGTTGGACAAACTGTCTGGGAAGTTGTTGAGTGCTGTTGATCCCTCTTGTGCTATGGGCCAGCCATGGGATTTGGGAAAAATATGAGACTGCAGCTGCCTGTGGTAAAACTGCCTGTAATATATTTTTTTAAATAATAAATATACTAAACTGTAGTTCAACACTGAGATAATCTATTAATGTCAGAACCACAGTGACATCTTCAAAAGACATTTATGACAGAGGAGCCTTGAGTTGGAAATTACAGTTTGGGAAAAAGATGAGATGGGAAAAAGTGAATTATCTGTGGATAAAAGGCTGACTTTGAGGGGAAAGAATTGCCTGTAAAACAATTTTCTTTGAATTGTACAAACAGGCCTGTCCATAAGCACATTCAACTTAGATTTCCATGAAAATATTAGGGTTTCAGCAGGCATCTGAATATGCATAAAAATGAAATGAAAATACTTTTGTATCTACATGCTGTGTATTAATATAAAGTACTGCATCATCAACGCAATGGTTGCAAGTGTTTTTAGCTCCTCTAGAACAAATAAAAACCTATATATTATCCACCAACCATGTACTGTACCAGTGTATCTGAAACTAGAAAACAGTAAGTCTGAAGTACAGTAGCTTTTTTCATTGCGAAAAAATACTTAAAACAACAAACACGATAAATCACACATAACACTGCACAAAATAAATGGGCATAAAATATGAGCAGCATAAAACTCAGCTATCACCATGCAACTCATAACAGTAGGAGCAATCGTGTCACATAAGCACAGCTTGGCAGCATCAGACTGAATCAGTGTTATATAATATTCCACTAGTGACAACTTTGAACCGCTGCCCACATTTCATATTTTGTCAAGTAGCCACAGGTGCCGTTCTTCCATGATTGAAGCAGAGCTTTAATCCAGCACCACAAAGGCCTGAAGAGTAACTTGTTCTTGAACTATTGTTCAGTGAGTTATTGCTTCCATGTGGCAACTGTCCAGTGAATTTCCCATTTGTTGCAGATGTCGCCTGATCCCCACTGGACGTTTGAGGATTATTGGTTTAAACAACTGTGAATAGCCTATTTTGTGTTTTTGTACTGTGTCATATTTATTTCAAAAAACATATAATTTAACCCGCATGTGCTTTTTCCCCCACTTTATGCAACTGTCTACACTGGAGCCAAATCTCATTTTGAACCTGCATGGAGAAATTTAAAACATGACATATTTCTAACTGGAGAGGAATACTGAATACATCTGAAGACAGACATGTGTTTTCACTAAATAGATACAGATCTATTTAGCGTACAAATATGGGTGTAATAAACCATGTGCAACATTTGTTTATTGTAAGGCCCAGAAGTCTGTTTTTTTGGTAATATTTGCTGATTATTCTTGTGTCAGGGCATTTAAAGTAAGTTTGAATAATGAGTCAACTGTTTCCCTCAAATCTTCAGAGCAAAATCAATATTTAAAGATGTATTTAAAAGCCTTTATGTTTCTATTTTTATGAGATTTTAGCATAGTTTGAGTTATTTTGGTAGGTTTGATGGTATGTTTTTGCTAATAGAAAGATATGCCAACTTCTTTACAAAAATTCTGCAACCTTGGTAAGCAGCATGTATTGCTTTTAGAACATTTCAAATTTGATTTTCAAATACCCTACGTAAATGAATATACAATTGCAAGAAAAAGTATGTGAACCCTTTGGAATTCCATGGTTTTCTGCATTAATTTGTCATAAAATGTGATCTGATCTTTATCTAAGTCAAGGGTATTGACAAATATAATGTGCCTAAAACAATAACACAAAAAATATTCTGATCTTTCATGTCTTTATTGAGAACAACCATAAAAACCTCATAGAGCTAGTGGGAAAAGTATGTGAACCCTTAAGTTAATGACCTCAAAAAAGCTAATTGCAGTCAGGTGTTGCCATACCTGGAGTCTTGTTAAGAAAATGAGTTTGGCTTTGACTGATAAAAACCACTCAAACTTTTTTAATTTGCTCCGCACAAGAAGAATACGCTTATGTGAGCCATGCCTCACCAAAAAGAGCTTTCAGAGGATCTACAATCAAGAATTGTTGTTTACATAAAGCTGGAAAGGGTTACATAGTGATTTCAAAGACTTTAGAAATTCACCAGTCTACAGTTAGGTAAACAATCTACAAATGGAGACACTTTGGGACTGTGGCTACTCTACCAAGAAGTGGGCGCCCAGTCAAAATGACTTCAAGAGCACAACGAAGACTCATCAGTGAGGTAAAGAAACAACCCCGAGTGACAGCCAAAGATTTGAAGACGTCATTGGAACTGGCTAACATCTGTGTCATGAGTCTACAGTACGTAAAAAATTGAACAAGCAGGGTGTCTATGGCAGGACACCATGAAGGAAGCCACTGCTTACTAAAAAGAACAGTGCTGCATGCCTAACATTTGCTAAAGAGCACATTGACATTCCTCAGTGGTATTAGCAAAATGTTTTGTGGACTGATGAAACTAAGATTGAACTATTTGGAAAGAACACACAGCACTACATCTGCCGTAAAAACGTCACTGCATATCATCATCCCAGCCGTAAAGTATGGTAAATATGCATCATGATTTGGGCCTGCTTTGCTGCATCAGGGCCTGGCCAGCTTGTAATCACTGAGGGGAAGATGAATTCCCAAGTGTATCAAAAAATTCTTCAGGATAATGTGAGAATGTCTGTACGTCAGCTGAAACTCTGTACAAGTTGGGTGATGCAACAGGACAATGACCAAGAACACAAGTCCACAACAGAATGGCTTCAGAAAAACAAAATCCACCTTTTGGAGTGGCCAAGTCAGAGCCCAGACCTCAACCCAATAGAGATGCTATGGAATGACTCGAAGAGAGCCATACACATAAGACATCCAAAGAATATGACAGAGCTAAAGCAGTTCTGCTAGGAAGAATGGGCTAAACTTCCTCCTGAACAATGTGCAGGTCTGATCCACAGCTACAGGAAGCGCCTGGTTGAGGTTATTGCTGCCAAGCGGGGGTCAACCAGTTATTTATTCCAAGGGTTCACTTACTTTTTCCACTACCATGTTGAATGAGTGTGTTCAATAAAGACATGAAAGATCAGATTTTTTTTGGTGTTATTATTTTAGGCACATTATATTTGTCAATACCCTTAACTTAGATGAAGATCAGATCACATTTTATGACAAATTAATGCAGAAAACCATTAAATTCCAAAAGGTT
>OMNN01011040.1:3774-15850 GCA_900302755.1 Chromis chromis
GTGAAATCCGACCGTGTTTCCTCTTTACAAATTTTTACTGTATTTTTTGTCAGCTAATCCCTTTTAATAAAGGCAGTGAAGAATCTAGAGGTAACTCTAACGATAAAATGATTTGTATGGGGTGACAAAGAAATGTTTGAGATGTTTTTATTATTCAAAGTCCTTACAGCTTAGTTAAACCCATAAAAACTCATCTCTGTGCATCAAAATTGTATATTCAGTGTTTTCCATAAAAAATAATCCCTTGCTGCCTTAAACTATCTTACATGTAACTCTACACTGTTACTTCAGATCTATGAAGGTCCTGATTCTTTCTCTTTACCTTTCCCACTCCCTGCAGCTCGAACACACCAGCTCACCTACAACTCTATTCAAATGCTGTAAAACTCCTCTGCTCTTCACAGTGGCAAGTTGTAATATTGGAGTAATTCAGTCATACATGTTTGAACTGGAAAACGATGAAAAAGAATGATACAGAAAGTCCCTCCCTGCAAGCTGACGGGATTGTTTCATTCGATTTGTTATGAAACCCCGGAAGTCTGGATCTGTGTTTTTGAAACTGTCATTGGCACACTGCAGATTCAAGCTGGACACGCTCTGCCTTGGTGACGACTGTTTATTTTGCTAATGATGTGTCATTAAAAAACACCATATGGAAAGGGTAACAAGGGAAAAACAATACAAATACATTTCTTATTAGTCTACAGAATATAATATAGGTGGATTTACAGGTATAGTTTGTGCAGTGGTGCCCAGAGACAAGCTTTGATTAAGTTCTGTGGCTGTACAATGTCCCAAAAATATATATATACTAAATTAAATCCTATGAAATGAAGATAAATAACACAGATATCAGACCTGATGTACAATTACAGACTAAATACCTGCATTTACCTCTGAATGTAAAGTCTGTGTCGGCCTGGTGAATTCGCGTGCCTCTGCATCTATTATATTTCTGACTCACTGCTAACTCTGCTGACATGTTGAAGTCTTGATTAAAAAAAGGGGGAATACAAATATCATTTCCTCTCTTGACAATGCTTTAGACAAGTCACTGGTTTCTAATTTGTTCTAAAACAAATGTCAGCGTAACAAACCACTGGGGTGTTTCTCATCCTGGCTTTTAAGTAACAAGTGAGACTTTAATCAAAGAGGTGCTCTGTGTTTTGACAGTGTAATGATACAGACACAGAGGTAATGGCTCTCGTAAAACTCCTGACTCCGTGAAAGCACTTTGTTTTTCATTAAACCCTCTTCAGTCTTCTTCTCTAGTTTCCTCGTTTCGTCCTTGATTCTGTGTAGCTTTCCGTCCTTTTTGCTTCCTTTCTCTTCCCCCTTCTTTTACCTATTTGGTTTTTCCACCCCATTTCCCTTTACCTTGCTTGGATTACCTTCCGCTTTTACTTTTTCTGCTGCTTTTCCCTTCTTGCCTTTTCTTCCACATTCCTACCCAAAGTATTACTTTCCAATCCCTCTTTTTGCTCAATCTACTTCCTTTCTCTTTCTTTATGTAATTCTACCTTTCCTCGCACCTTCCTCAGTGTTAGGTTAAATTAAAAGAGAAGCATCTTAATAGTATCTATCTTAACACTACACATTTCACAGTAATTTAATTAAGACTGGATCTTGAGCATCCTCGCTTTGTTATAAATCACTGAGCCTCAGCAGCATTGATGTCCTTAATCAGAGCTCTTTGCTTTGTTTTCAGGCTGTTGTCCGATTCTGTTGTTAAACTTCCTACTCTTCCTGCTTAGTTTAATTTCCTCTGATGTATTTGGAATCGTCCTTTAAAGGCAAAGCACACTTTCCACCTCTCATTCAGTGGCCACAGCACTGTTTGGCAGAGTGAGGCAATTCATTTATAATGAATGGTATTCATGACTGTGCGTGAACAGACTGCTTCATTTCAGCGAGGATCAATACTGTGTTAATATATCACCACCTTTTGCCACTGGCTGACATAAAACCATGCAGATTGGAGCTGCTTATAAAAACATCCAGGGGCAGTATTTCACTGTGAGGGAGGCAGTCAGTTGTGTCTAACTTCAGTCATATTGGATATTTAGTCTGCAATTAAATGCTTATTTCTATTAAAGAACAGTACATTATACAAATGAGACTGAAATACATTTCTTTGATTGTGTCAAACTGTCACATCATTTTTGTTCAACATGGCTTATCAGCATTTCAAATGGTGCTCTGAGAATATTTAATACATTTGGGAAAGTTTATATGTCAGTAGCCCCAGGTAATGTTACCTTCCCTCCTACCTTACCATCCTAAAAGCCTTTTTGCCAGTGGCCCTGAGAGTTCTATGCCCTATATTTTGAAACAGAACACCACCAAATTCAGAAATGTTCTGCAAAAAAAACCCTGAAATACCTCCAGTGTTACTAAAAAGTGATGCACAGATGGGACAGACTTTTGGCAGTAGGTAACGACTCATGAAGTGAACAGAAAACTTACATTTTAGCATATTTTCCAACAACACTAATGGACAGTCGACTTCACTAACTTAATGAATCACAAACTACTGCAACAGCACAATTATCCCAACCGTGTTCATCACTTTTTACCGTCCTGTGTAAATACTTTCACTGTAGTGTGATCTGTTAGCTGCTTTTTATGTATCTGGCTGTGTTTTCTGTATTTAGGGTTTTCTTCTGTATGCTGCACCCATGTTGTCAAATGTTCTGTTAATTTGCTGGTTTTGTACACTTGCACCGTCCCAGTGCATTGAGGTCAAAGACTGCATGTAAAAGACGTACATAGTGACCCTGACGTCACCCATTGGTTTGTAGACGACCAGTCTGAAACCTCAAGAGTTATATCTGGCCTTTGCCATGTTAGTCTTTTGAAACCAAATGTAATGAACAAGTGGTGGATCTGACTGGAGAATCCAAGGACACAACATACGGTAGCAACCTGTAAATTACAAAGTAACTCCACCTGAAAACATACCCAGCTTTATCATCTGTTTTACTTTAAACTGGACCATAACTTACAAAATGAATGTCATATTGGCTTGACAGAGACTTGAAACTTGCGATTGAGTCCACAAACTCATTAAGAAAATGTTTATTGAAATAGCAGATCAAGTGAGAATTGGGACCGTTTTCTTATAGACTTCTATACAATCTGACTTCTTTTTGTAAAAAGAAGAGTTGCCCCCTGCTGGCTGTTCCACAGAATGCAGGTTTAAGGCCCTTGTGCATTTGCTTTATTTTCCAGCTACTTTCTTATGGAGCTAAAACAGAGACAGTATAAGTTGTAATTGAAAAACAAATTGTCATTGAAAATATAATTTGTCATCGAAATAAAAGAATTTGTCATTGAAAATGAAATTACAATTTTCAGAGTTGTTCTTCATGTCTGTGCTTTTAAAGACAAACTATTTTATTACAAAGTTTTTTTTATGATGTTTCAAAGTTCTGTTTTCAATGGCAACTTTCTGTCCCTCTTTTGGCGTGGAGGGGAGGAGTCTGAGGGGAGGGTCAAGGAGTGCCTCATTTGCATATCAAGTAACCGGTGGGTGACTGACATGACCGCAAGTCCAGGCAACATAATTCTGTCTCTTTATGTTTTAATATGAAAATAATTCATATGTATATATTTTGAAGTTTCTATCTTTTTTATTTAATGCTTTAGAGGCATTGATTTATTGACAGCTGTAGTTTGTGATTCAGTTGAACTGTACCGTCTTGTTATCGACCCGGTTTCATCGGCCTCTGAACCGTAGTTGGGCAGCCTCGGGTATGACGCTAGCTCACTTAGCTTAGCATGGCTCGCTGTGGCTGCAGCGGCATCATACACACTCGCCATGCTTCGGCTTCACTGTTTTCCTTCCTACCTGCTGCAAGTACTTCCTCTTACGTCTCACACACACCCACCACAGCCTGCTACCTATTTAGGGGCAGGCTTGGCCTGCAACAGTAAAATAAAATTTGTCATTGAAAAAAAGGGGGAAAAAAGAGCTCAGTGTGTTTAGGTTCCGAGTAAAGCACTTGACATGAAATATTCTATACATCATTAATTACTGATGATGTACAGTGCGTACAGGTCAGGTCCAGGTAATTACATTAATGTATAGTGATGTTTGTGCATCTGTCAGACTATAAACCTCTGGATGTTTGAGGACAAACAGCAGGTATGTATGTAGAATGAAGGCTAATCTATTTTAGTAATGTTAATATTAAAAGTGTAAACCCCATCCATCCCTGTTTATGAGGTGTATTCAGATGAAACACATCTGGTCCTGCATTACATGGCGTCCTCAGCAAGGTTTAGTAATTGTTCAGTAATTAGTTACTGCTAGGTTTCTGTCGATCCACTGAGAATGAGACTGTTACAGGCCAGACCTGCCTCTAAATAGGCAAGAACTACTTTGAAGAGCTCTGGAAACACGTGGTACAAAATGCAAGACTGAACCAGAACCTGCAGCCAAAACAAAGAAACTAAAGGCTGGTTGGACACAGTGTGATGTCTGAATTAACAAGCCATTGTACCACCTCGATGTGAGTAATGGCCTCAACCTATAAACCCTATAAAAATAGTCTAGCAGTGTTTGGTGAGTAATTCAGTAGCTGAGATTCCAATCCAGATTTTTGATAACGGTGTTTTGGTGGCCTTGTGTCTTGGGAGTGGGGCCTTCTCACCTCATTTTGTTGATAAGGCATCAGCGCCTCAGTTCAGTTTGTGAAACGTCAGTGTTGTGCTGATTGGCTGATAAGCTATCAGTAACTCACCTCATTGGTTGAGAGAACCGAGTCTTCATCCAGACTGAGAACAGCATCAGTGACGATGATGTCGTGAGGGAAAAAACGGCTGCTCATCGTCTGCAGAGAGACAAAGAGGAGGTAATTTGTCAAAATAGTTAACACGTCAGAAGAATCATTACGTTTTTAGGAGGGAAAATGTGATGAAACTCTTAACTGCTGAAACTTTCCTGATTCAAAGCTGTTTCAGGGTCAAAGAACTCTTGTTTACTTCAATAAGTATCATAGAGATGGTATAGGGGCATGACAAAATCTAGACAAAATAAACAACAAATGTGTTTGTTTCACCCCCAACTGTGTGTCTATCGATCAACGAGCTCACTTAATAGGTTTTCTGCGAGTCTTTATCAATTCAGTGCCTAACAGAAAGTGTAGTAGACCTTGATCCATTACCCTAAAGATGGCTGCTGCTGATGTTATTGACTTGTAATTAAAGTGTGAATTATTTAACTGTTTGCGTGGTGAAGGAAGGAGGGCAAAGATCTTAGATGTATGGGGGAAAATGTTCAGTTAACACAATGTGCTCCCTAAAAACATACAAAAAGGGTTAAAAGTGAAACAGAGGAAATAAGGTATGGTCACATTAGACATGCACAACCGACAATGAGTTTTGCTAGTGTGTTTTATCACCATCTTTGTGTATTATTGCAGCATTAATTACACCATCATTTCCAAAACACTTAACATTTTGTGATTGCAATGTTATTACCAGCAGCAATGTTTTAGGAGTGTTTGTGGTGCAATTTAGTTGAACAGGGATGGAATGTTTCTTCAAATGATAACAGTACCTTGAAATATGATGCAACAACAGAATGTTTTCTTTCTTAATATACAGTATAGACGCACAGAAGTGAGTACAACCCTGTGCAAAATTGTGTCACCTCAATTGTGACTAAGTGTATTACTTTCTCTTATGAACTTATGTACTTTACAAAGAAAGACTACATGAAAAAGGCAGGCCCCAAAGTAGAAACTCAATGCAACAAAAGTGAATACACCTGTGACCGATGACACACAAGTTGTCAAACCTGTGATCATTTAATCTAAATACACGTATGATTTCCAACTAGCCTAATTGCACGAATATGGCTATAAAATGAGATGGGAATACCAGAACCTTCTCGGTTTTAGATCTATGGGCTTTTATCTGTGTGTCTGCATCATGGCTCCACATAGAACAAAATTGCCAGATGAACAGAAAAATCTCATTGTGAGACTTTACAAAGATGGAAAAGGAGACAGGAAAATTAGTTATGAACTAAAAATCAGTTGAAACACAGTTGCAGCAGTAATCAGGAGGTCTAGAGTGAGTCATAGTACCACTAATGAGAGTTTCAATGCCATGGGTGCCTACTTGGTACAGGGTTATCAACGGAAATTGAGATGGAAATGGATAACTTCTGTAACAGAACGAAGAACACTGCATAATGTCAGCCGCTATGGGCAGCATAAAACTGGAAGATAAAGATTTGCTAAATAACACGAATAAACACCCGAGGAATACTGGTAGCATATCATTTGGTCAGATGACACAAAGATACATTTATTTGGCTCAGATGGAGTCAAGCAAGTTGTTCTAAACCTGGCCAGGACAAGCATAGTGAATGCATAGTCCTGACAGTGCAATACAGAGGTTGGAGTGTGATGATATATCCTGGCTGACAAGATGACACCCAGTCTGCAGAAGCTTGGCAGAAGAGGAATATTCCAGCATGATAACCACCGTACAACCGCCAGAATTACACAAGAGTGTCTAAAGAAGAAAAAAAGTGAAATATATGACCTTGCAAAGTATGTTGCCTGACTTGAACCCAGTAGAACAAATTTGGGGTATTTTAAAGAAAATCAGAGCAGCACAACTCCTCTAGGAAAGACAGCTGGAAAAAGAAATGTCTCTGTAGAACAGCAGAACATTTCTCCAGAAACACTGGTATCTGATAAAAAAAAAAAAAAAAAAAAAATCAAATATGAAAAGCACAAACAAAAGGACTCAACCAGTAAGATTATATTCCCCCCACAGCAGCAGGAAACATGAGAAATGCTTCTGTTAAACTCTCTCTAATTGCCTTTTTTTTTTTTTCAAGAGTTTATTTGAGTCAACTAATTTTATGTCAGTGAAATGAACCTGCATGTTAACTACTGTCACAGCAGTGACGTTTTCATATGCATTCACGGCCTGAAATAAAGTAGATTGAATTTACACCCCCGGGGGTAACATTAAGAGGCTTATTTAGCAAAGTAAGATTGCAAATATCCGCGAGGTTAATGTCTACTGCCATCTCAGCTTAATGAGCTGATGGATGCTGAGTTGAAATTCATCAAGAAATTAAGCGTAACATCAAACGAATTTGAACACAAATCCCCTAAATTCCTCCAAATATTTGAGAGTGCCAAATAAAATATGCACTAAGTGGTTGATTAATGTGAGAAGTCTTGGCACAAAATGTATTTTCTTTGGATGGTTGCCCTCTAATCAGTAGGCAGGTGATTAGTTCAGTCAGGACAGTGTACATAGTAGGTAAAAGTTTCTCAACTTCCTTAGGAAAAACCCATTACTGTGTCACTGAATGTATGGAAAATAGCCTGATTATCAACTGCCTTCATCTTGTCCTAAATAATCCTATTATTAAAACTGTGCACTTCTCGAGCACTGTCTGTCAGCATTGTGCCCAATCAGGACCTAAAGCAGAGTTTCTGCTCTTCCTGGCCTTGTTCACCTTCTATCTAGATCTTTGCTTGTGTTGTTCTTTCTCAGATGTACGTCGCTTTGGAGAAAAGCGTCTGCCAAATGAAATTGTAACATTGTAATGGAATTAATGTAAAAAGGTATACTATCTAAGATGTATAAAAGAAGATAAAGAAACATATATTGCATACATATTCTAGTCTAGACAGAATCTTTACAATATACCTTCACTGCATTTCCCAGCATCCTTCAGATAATCTTTTGTTGACTTTGAGGATTTTCAAATTGCTTACCTTTCTTCTTGCTCTTTCATTAAATTCTGGACCAAACTCTGTCATATCATGATATGCCGCTTTGATAATTAGTCCAAATAACTAGACATAACTGTACATTTGAATTTGCGATAAAGCAATCTCAGCTCAAGGTCCACTGACTTGCTTGCTAAGGAGGTTTAACCATATCACATCTTCACTAGGGCGTATAATTCTTGCAAATGCTGGCAGGTTGCACAAACTAAGGCTATCACTGTTAGGGAAGAGTCCTCATCAGAATCACTACATTATCATTGAAATGTTACAAAATAATGAAAAGTTTAGGTGTTATTACAAATGTCCATACATTGACACACAAATCAGTACAAGGACAAATTTCTTTAAATGTCTTTCACTAATTTTATACCACTTTCTTTGGTTGGGGGTATCTGCTTTTGCTATGTCCCACACGCTGGTCTGCGAACTTCAAGCAGTGCAATAAGACAAAATTAATACTTTCGGAATTTTCTTATCATTCTTACCAAGTTCTTGAGTAAAATGTGACGGCCCTGCTCTGTAGGTTAGTCTGGTGATTGTTAATTGATGATCAGTGTCTTTCTATAGGTGGAGTTGCCATGGTGGATGTAGGCGGTCTTGGCTGTTCGGGCACTCGGGCCCATTGTTCCTGCGGCTATAAAAGCCCAGCCTTCTTGGCATATCTCTCTCTCTCTCTCTCTCTCTCTCTCTCTCTCTCTCATCTCGTATTTTAGTTTAGTTACCGCACCTACAACATCCTCAACACCATGAACATGCATCCACATTCTCACCACTGACACTACTGACGTTCACACTCCACGAGCTTCACTTATGTTTACATTAAATAAATATAATTTGCCGGTTACTATTGTGTTTGTTCCCGTTTTTGTCACGGCCCAACCGCCGGGTTATGACAAAAACAATTTTGACTTTTTTTCCTCTCTTTTTATAATTATATTTAACATTTTGTACACTGGGCTGCACGGTGGCTCGGTTGTTAGCACCGTCGCCCCGGTTCATGTCCCGGTTAGGACGCCTGGGATCTTTCTGTGTGGAGTTTGCATGTTCTCCCTGTGCAGCGTGGGTTCTCACTGGGTGCTCCGGCTTCCACCCACAGTCCAAAAACATGCTGAGGTTAATTGATTATTCTAAATTGTCCGTAGGTGTGAATGAGTGTGCTTGGTTGTCTGTCTCGATGTGTAGCCCTGTGATAGGCTGGCGACCTCAAATAAGAATTGAGTTGTATTGATACATGCTAACACGATAAACTAATACGATGACCGTGGTAAACATTATACCTGTTAATTATAATTTTAGCTCTGAGCCACTAGCATGACTTTAGTATTGATTCAGTGTATTTTTCCTCATTTTTGATGTTTATTGCCCAATGACGGGCCGAGCATTGTGTAGCTGCTTTTCCCTCTGCAAAGCATTCTTAACAGCATCTTGCAGCTTGAAAATGGTCAAACTTAAAGACATTTAATACAGTCATAGAATACCACCCTTCGGCACTCTCAGTCCAGTAAACGTCAGCATTGGCAGTGGCCTTCAAAACCTCATATCGGCTGAATTCAACAGTGTGTCTGTCTGTAGCTGTCTGAGTAACCCTACCCTCACCATCCCATCACTCCCCCCATGCCTCCCTCTGGCTGGTGTCAATGCTTTTTTGCCCCCGGACAGAGATTAGATCCCACTGAGATCCCTGGCAGTTCAATGGTCTGAACCTTATCTTTGTTGCTCTCTTTCCACTTATTTCCTCTTTTTATATTTGCCATGACTCCTGCTACTTCAAGGGGAGTCTTTGGAGATATCTGGTCTGCTTTTATGACACAGATATATCTAGATGTCTGTAAATTACAGTTAAAAGTCAAAGATCACATAGCTATCTGCAGCGCCATCATAAACTATGGACAGCCACTTTTTCTCATCATGGACGTGTTTCTTGTCATTACTGATGTGAGAAATGATAAATTGACACTACAAAGAGGCTCTTTATTATTGTGGTGTAAAAGCCTTTATCCCCATTTCCAGCCCATTTTTCTGGTGTGTGCTTTACGTGTCGTGGCTACTTCCATATAATAATTAGGTCCGTTAGCTAAACATCTATCTATATAGACAACAGGACATAAACATACTACACCTATCAGATCAATTTTACATACTTTAATCATCTAGATGCAAAATAATATAAAGTATTTACTATGTAGACAGTATTTTATGTCAAAATTATTACAGTTCTGTTGATTTCAGAAGGTTTCCTATGGTTTCTATTGGCTTTACATGGGTTAGATGACTTAAGTTCACCAACCACATGCTTCTGTTAGCATTTTCTTTAGCTGCGTCCAAGTTTTCAAATGCTTGACCCCTTCATATCAGATCTGCCACAGCATATGTCACACTTAAATCCTTGCTAAAGATGAACCACTTTGCCACTCTTGGCATATAAAAAACGTTCAGTATGACAAACTGACAGGTGAAGTGAACCCTCTCATTACAATACACTATTCTGCTCAGAAACATTTGGTCCTGCCCTTTGTGGATGTTGTACCACCCACCTAAATAATGTTGCAAGCCAAGCGCCTACACCATGGGAAGGATTAATGACCTCCACCTGCAAGAACTGCTTAGGAGCAGCGTGAGGAACACGACCAAGAGCATAGGGTGTAGACCCAGCCTCCCCACTCCCAAGATCCCAATCTAGTTGAGCATCTGTGTGATTCACTGGAAGAAGCCTTATCCACGTAGGCCCGACCCCACAACCCACAGGATCCAAAGGGGTCTGCTCTTAGTAACCTGGTGCCAGACATCACAAGACACCCTGAGAGGTCCTACGTTCATGCCCTAATGGTTCAAAGTTATTTTGATGAAAAGAAGGAGGTGGTTTTAATGTTGTGGCTATTCATTGTGTTGTGGCTATTCATTGCATTGTGTTAGAGCTGGCATGGACTTGAAACTGCAAAAGTATGTACTATATTTTTAGAGCACCAAGGAATTTGATCACTTGTGTAATGTGAAATGAGTTGTTTGTAGTGATAATCACACAGAACATCATCAACTGACTCTACCGTTCCCTTCAGCTGAGCATCTTCTAAGTCATTGTTTTCATTTCATGGCTCGTAAACCTTCCTGCTGTGGTTCACTCTCACAGCTCCTGTCAACCTTAAAAAGCTGTTTTCAACAAACACACTGCAATAAACCCGCTACATGCTACCTACCCAGAATGAAATGGCAGACAGAGAAAGTGGAGACTTTAGCAGGTAAACAGCTCGACTGCTTTGTTGAGTCGGTGGAGACCAAAACAGAGCTAAAGGGGCTCCAGACGGATGCTAATGTTGTTCTGTGAATGCTTGATGTGTAGACGGGCAACCGTTATCAATCATAGCCACTCTGTGATCACATATTGTGTTGCAATTAATGTTTTGACTGTGTAGTTTTATTCAGGTTTATATTTCTTTCATTACAAAGACACCCAGACACCAATTCTACAATGTGCTATTCTACTTTTATTTTTTGATAAAATCCTTATTTTGCCAGTGACTTGATAAAGTCTAGGGGCCCTCTTTCTATTCAAATAAAAATGCAATAACAAACTAAAGTATGTTTAGAGGTCAAAACAGGACCATCAATCCTTCTGTAAGTCTGCTGCCCTGACCTACTGTTCAATCACATTTCAACATTAGGTCCTACTTGACCCTTGAACTCTTCACTTTTATACTCCTTTGCTGTAATTTAAATGCATAGCTAAGGAGTCAAGATCAATGCTGAGGATTAACTTATCAATACAAAATTCAGTGTGTGGGAGCAAGACAGGTAATATTGAAAGGAGATTGATGAAGGTGAGATATAGTCGACATATTAACAGCGACAGAGGGGAGTTCATGGATCACTCTCTCGATAGTATTGATGTGTGGGTCATAAATGCTTAGCAAGCAGACCGAGCGACGAGGAACTGATTTTTCTGACCAAGCCGTCATATTACCTGTAAGCATGATGCTGGGTTTAACTGGTTGGTTAAACAATAATGAATCCCTGAGAGAGGCAACAAAGATGTTGAAATCAAAGGCTTGATAAGTGTCTGAATTAAAACAGTTCACTTACAAGCAAGGTTGAGTCATACCTCCATCTTTGAAAACACTTTTTAGTGTGAATGTCATTTGTGTGTGTAAACTGTATAACCACTGGTTCGCCTCTTTGTGTAGAAGGATTCAAGGACTCAGTGGAATTAACTCATCCTTTCTGGTTAATTTAATGTGCATGCAGAAGTTAATTCAACCTAAAACATCTAGTTTTTCATTTCAGAACTTATAAATGTTTAATTTTGAGGTCTG
>OMNN01011045.1:3351-14889 GCA_900302755.1 Chromis chromis
CTATCTTTGATTCCAACATCCTTTATGTCTGCAAAACACAATGTACTGTTTTTCAACAGAATCTTCATTAAGAAGCAATAAAACAGCAAACAGTATCAATTATAATATTCTATAATCAAAAGGCATTACATTAAAGAAGTCATATATATATTTATAGTCCTCAGAAAGTAGGATTTGCTCCCACTTATGTAGACAATAATACATTTCTGAACTCGTAAAAATAGCTTTTGTTCTACTGTGCTTTATAACTCAACTTACACTAAATAAATATGTTTTATTTGACTTCTCGTTATACAGGTTGGATTCAGTACCTGGCATTTACTTAACAAAACGTATGATTCTGCTTGAAAAATGAAAGAAAAAAACTAAGTTCAATTTAGCAGTTAACAGTTTCCTTCAGGAGTGATACAAGTTTTGATTCAGAATTGTTTTTCCATAAATAAAACATTTGTTTTTTATTTTTCGTGCAGCGTCATTGTAACATTAAATTATCATATTTAATTAATTAGTTCCACACACATGTATCAGTTGTAAATGTTGTAAAACAGGTGTGGCAGTGGATCTGTGTGTCAAAAACGCTCCTTTCTCACAGAATTGCTCATTTTTGACACTCCTTCATAAATTACTGATGTTTCACAGCTACATCAAGTTCAAAATCAATATCGGAGGTGTTTGGTTTCCCACTTTAACTTTGCTCCACAGAGAAGTTTGACTCAGATCTGTTGAATAAAAAGAAGAAAAGTCACAGTTAATGAGAAATACACGCGAAGGAGGAGATAGTGAGGATTTCTAAATGTAAATGTGCTTACATGTCTTGGTGCTTGTGGATCATGTGGTTGTTGTACTCCAGAACAGGAGGAAGAGTCTCCTCATCCTCAGGAACCTGAAAAACCGACACATGGAGTCAGATCATGGACCAGAAATATATTAATATCTGATTTGAGACTGAAAAGTCAAAGGGAAAGTACAATATTTAAGGGTAGAAATGTTTTTTTATTTACCTCCCAGTACGCTTCATCATCATAGCAGTTGTCATCAGCAGGATCGCCCCAGATGGGGAACCTCAGGATGAAACCTTTGAAGAGAGAACAAACAGGCTTTAAGTAAGGCTTCCTAGTTGTAAAAGAGGCAAGTGTTCCTGTTAAACCTGTTTTACAAAAAAAAAAAAAAAAAAAAAAACGGAGTCACATACAGTAACAGCAGCCTTATTGTTATTATTCTGTGACACTGATTGTTTTTTCTTAATATTCTGTTGGGATATGTTTCTTTATAAATACTGCATATGGAGTTCTTTAAAACCACACTGTAAAATATACTTCAAAGTGCTCTATAAATAGAGTGATCACCACAATAATCCTTTAAACTGACTGATTACAGTTAGTGTCACACAACACATTTTTCAGACTCACCAACAATGACTCCTCCAACGACTCCAAAAGCGATGGCTACACATGTGCCAGCTGCCTGGAAGCCTCCCTGCGTTCCTACTGATCTGTTTGCGAAGCTGCCCGTGAAGTCGAATACGCTTACGAGCCTAAGGGAAAAAAACAAAACAATTATAAATGACATGTTGATACAGCACCTTGAAAGACCAATACACTCACAGAGAAATGTATTTGTGAATGAATGTGACCACAGAAGTTGGTCTTAATAATTTCATAATGACAAAGCCTGATAACTGGGTCAATGCTTTCGTTTTCATTCTCTGTGGTGAGTATGAACTTAAAGTTGCATGTGTTTGAGTCAGTCACTCACCCCTCCCTGCTGTAGACACTTTCAGTGGCTGCTGCAGCAACGATGGCACCGATGAAGCCGCCAAGCATCCCTGGAAGTGCATGAAGGTTGTGGACTCCACATGTATCCTGGAGCTTGAGAGTATTCTCTAAAAAGGGCTGAGAGTAATAAATAGTTGTATATTAATTAGTGATCTGTAATCAGGGCCATAGCTATGGTTTTAAAGATGCTGTTGACCTTTTCCTACTTATTTTGCCCCTTTCAGATTTAGTTGTTTAAAATAATGTGAAGCATCTCATTGCAGAATCCATTTTAAGACACTCCTCCTCCACTAGCAAAATGAAGGTTGGCACAAATTTTGCCAACTTTCTGGGGTGTGTCACAACACCAGGCTTCAGTTTTCACATGGCTGTTTTTACTGGAAGTATTCAGTGAATGCTCATTAAATGAGTCACCACTGCTCTGACAATCCTGTAATATAACGTAAGGCTGCGTTTTTGTTTGACACTACTTTCCGTAAAAGCACATAATTCTCTCCAATCAGAAAACAAGGAGGTGAAAACTGCAGGCTCACCGTGACAAACAGGTAGCCAAAGGTGGAGATGATGCCGCAGCAGAAACCCACAATGAGGGAACCGTAAGGAGTGATCATGAACTCTGCTGCTGTTCCCATGGCAACGCCACCTGCCAGAGTGGCGTTCTGGATGTGCACCTGTCGGGTGAAACAACACGTCAGCCTTGAGAAATATTAGGATGTTACTGGTTGTACAGGTATTGAGCTTGTGTGTGCTTTTTCTTTTGTGTGCTTTTTAGGGAATGCAGCTTTACCATGTCCAGTTTTCCTTTCTTCTGAGACATGCTGGAGATGGCCACAGTGGTGAGAACAGAGGAGGCAAGGGCCAGGTAAGTGTTGATGGCTGCTCTGTGCTGTCCGTCACCATGGTCTGTGATGGCGGAGTTGAAACTGGGCCAGAACATCCACAGGAACAGTGTACCTGTGAGAAGAGAGTCAGCCAAACCACCACTGTGATAAATCTGAATAACAGCAGATTTCCTCGAAAAAACACAAAGGTTGAAAAGTGTTAAAGTGTAAAATATAAATTTCAGATCACTCACCGATCATGGCAAACACATCAGAGTGGTAGACGGAGCCATTGAGACGTTTACTTAGATGTAGGTTTGGTCGGTAGAGCACCCAGGAGATGGCCAAACCATAGTATCCTCCGAATGCATGAATGACCATGGAGCCACCAGCATCTCTGCACTGTGGAAACATTCACTGTTGTTAATAGATGACAGCAGCAGCACAAAATACAAATGTTGCAATGTTTGAAGGTATATTCTCAGTGTGCGGACAATAATTTATGTCCCTGTGGGTTGATTGTGATTGTTGAGACTCACATGAAGGAGGCTGAGGATGATGTACTCCTCCACAGCAAACAGCGTGACGCCGAACAAGGTGACGACCATCAGCTGGACAGGACTGACTTTCCCCAGGAGGGCACCGAAGGCGATCAGAGAGCCGGCGCAGCAGAAGTCTGCATTGATCAGACTATGAGGAACAAAGAAAGTAACAAAACATGTCAGTCAAATCTTTCTGTCAGCCTTTAAAGATCGTTGATAGGGGCGATAGGTGTGGTTTAATTTCAGCACACCACACCTACAGCAGCAGGGAGGACACTTACCTTTCAACTCCAATGCTGATTTTTCCTGTCGTGAGGTCGAGGGAGTGGAACCAGCCCTGCATGAGAAGAGCCCACTGCAGACCGAAGGAGGCAATGAGGAAGTTGAAGCCTACACCACCGAAGCTGTAGCGTTTCAGGAAGGTCATGAGGAAGCCGAACCCAACAAAGATCATGACGTGGACGTCCTGGAAGCCTGGACAGGTGGGAATAAAATCACTGTGTTGTTAATGTCCAGGTTCAATGGCATGCAATAAGTTACATTTGTAAAATAACAAAAATTCCCTGTTGCATTTTTATTTTCTGTTTCATATTCACTAACTTCAATTTGGGTTTCTTATTAATTATACATTCACGCTTTCATTGGAGCTTGTATGTTGAGATTTTATCAGATTAAAAACTCAAAAAGGAGCTATGCAGTTGTGATGTTGCAACATATTGGATAGACAGTTGTTGACATGGTAAAACGTAAGCCCATAAAAATCTACATTTTGCATTCTGATGTTGTGCTTTTTTTTTTTTTTAATTATTGGATACAAGAAAAAGAGACATCCTATTATAACATGTTGAGCTTTTTAAAGTAATTTTCTTAAATTTGTCTTTCCACTGTCGCAGTCTAAGTTGAAGTTGGAAAAAAAAAGCATGTTGTTTTCATGAGCAGCAAATATAATTTTGAAACATAGCAATTTTCCAGCAGTAAAAAGCTGCAGCTGTAATGACTAGAAATGGAGAGTCATCCTTTTGCTATTTTGCTAAAAACACAAGACGTCAGGACAAGACATCAGTCTGTATTGCCTGAAACACACAGTAAAAGTAACACCTACATTTAAGTATGTAGCTTTTATAAGAAGAATATTAAAGGCTGGTTATTTTGTTATACTTACTGGGGTATCTGAAGTAGAAGTCATTTTCAATATCACTGGTGAAGTTGTGATCCAGTTTGTGCTGTATCCAGAGTCGGACGTCTGACTCGTCATCATAGCGGATGAAAACTCCAAACAGAATGATCATAGCAATCTGCCAGACGAAGCAGACGGCCGGCAGACTGACACGCACATTGGTGTTCTTCTGTGGTCCAAAGAAACTAGCCGCCCTCTCACAACAGCTCCCCATGTTGATGCCTTTCTCCTGATGATGCTCTGATCGCTCCTCAGCTGGATTCAGACTCTGCTGTGGTTTCCAGCTCTGTGTCACCACCTATATATACATACATGCAGCTCCGGGGTGTGACTTACTCCACCACTCACAAGCAAGGCGTAGACTCATCCTACCTGTTAGGAGGTAAACTCCTCCTCAGCTTGTTGCTCTTGCTGTTAGAGCAGGTGACATTGCTCCCAGAACAGGCAGCAGGAAATAATGTAATCTCTGCGTATACTGTACGCGTGACTAAAAAGATGCAGGGCAGTCATTTGATGAGGAATAACTTGATATGTTTAGTGACGGCACAACCTGGAGCCATTGTTACCAAATGTGCACATTTCCCAGGGGGTCAACTTAGTCAAAAACACAGCAAACATCAGGCCGCTGTGTAACGGTAAAGACGTTCAGCATGTATAACTGCAGCTGAGGTACAGTTGTTCACTTGGTCCTGCATTAGAAATAAATTCTGAGTGGCAGCTATGTGCTCTGAGAAAGCATTAAACAGGTATTAGGTGAACACACCTGTCAGTCAGGATTACATCACATATCACAAGACTGGTATCCTGTAATTAGGCAAGTAGGATTTTGATGAGAAGCCGCAACAGTATTTTTCTGTGAATTAGATATCTGCTACTAAAGTTCTTCTCTCGGCAGCATGCAAACAGATTAAAAATGAGAGGAAAATACAACATAAAGGGTCTTGGTAAGGTGTTGGGCCACAAGGTGCCACCAGAACTGCCTCAGTGCTCCTTGGCATTGATTGTAAATGTCTCTGGATCTCTGCTGGAGGGGTGAAACATCATTCTTCAAAAGGATATTCCCTCACTTGGTGTTTTGATGACGATGGTGGAGAGTGCTGTTGAACACATCCATCCAAAATCTTCAGCTGGGTTGAGATCTGCTGAGTGTGAAGGCCATAGCACACGATTCTCATGATTTTCATCAAACCATTCATTGACCACTCAGGCACTGTGATCCTGGAAGAAACCACTCTCATCAGGATAGAAATGTCTCATCACAGGATAAAGGTGATCACTCAGGACAACTTTCTATTGATTTGCAGTAAACCTTCCCTCTAAGGAGACAAATGGAGCTAAACCTTGCCAGCAAAAATGCCCCCTACAGTATAACAGAGCCACTGCATCCCCTTAATGTTGGAGTGAAGCCTCGTACAGTTGGGGAAGGATTTCTCATCTGACCATACCACTTGTTTCCACATCCGTGTAGAGCAGTACCTCTGGGTTTTGCAGCACTGAACTCTCATTTGTGTGTTCTTCTTTCTAATTAAATCAGCCCTACTATAACATCCCTCTCTCTGTAACTGTCGACTGACTGTTCTTGATGAGCCCTGCGTTGACATTTGAAGACAACTGAGGAAGAATTGTTCATGTTTTTTTCTCACATATCACACTAAAGCATGACCATCAGGATCATCACATGTGTCGACCACAATTTCTGACCCATTTTACTGATGTTTTCCCCACAAATCAACAAACAGATGCCACTTTAGTCACTGATCCCAAACATTTAAACATTAACCAGTTGAGCAGTTTTTTGTTTTTGCATCTTGATACATAATCAGAATCCACTGGGCTGCTCTGCATTGTTCTACTTACCTCCGAGCATGAGTGGATGCTAATTGCTTAATTGTATCGTGCAGTGCACCTGTGTGGAAGCATCTGCAATTGTTGATTTGTTGTGTTTCTCCACTCATTTAGTCTTTTAATTTGAACTTATAAAAATAGTCTGTTTGCTGAGCATGAAGCAAGTAAACATGAGTATTTCCAGTTTAATACTGAAAACAGTGTAAAACTGCTGCTAACTACTGGAGCAGATGAGTGTAAAGGGCCTTGCTTTGATGTCTTTTACAGTTTTGGGGTGCAAATCAGTTAAGAAGTTCACCATAGTTGCAAAGTCGTTGGTGCAGTGTGTTGGTCAGATTACACTGAAACTCTTTAATCTTTAGTCACATCTAAACCACTGTTGACTGTTCTGTCAGTTCAGTGTACACGAGAGTGTTTCGAGCATAAACTTTCTACAACAGTGAAAGAACACACGGTTTCCCTCTCAGTTCCTCACATGGCAGATTGTTATTTGTGTACTTGTCGCTCTGATTATCGCTGATTATCTAACAAAAGAGATTCCAGCTCGAGGATTCGTCATTATGTCAGCTTGGGGGTTGAGTCTCATTTGAGTGACACATGGAACATTCTAGATGATATCAGGTTTCCTTCTTCGGCACGTTATGTAACACTGCGTGAATTGAGATTTTATTCTTTGATAATTTTACAGGGTGTGCTCAAGACTTTGATGATCTATACACACCAACTGAACTTTAATATATCAGACACTATTAGTGCAGATTAACCGTCCCTAATTAACAGGTTAAAAAATATTTGTGGGAAATCTTTTGCTTGCATGTGTGACATCAGCACAGACTAAACTATGTTTTTGTGTTTTAAGGAATGCTTGCACAGTATTATGTTGCACTACGCTGTCTGGTGTATTTTGCACACCAGTGACATTTAAGAAGCATGACTAAAACCTTAAATCAAAGCACTCTCAAATTCTCTTGTGTCAAGTTGAACTGGTAGGAATACTACAATGGAAATTTGAGAGGGGCATGTCGATATTCTTGATGCGGAATAAAGACAGATTCAATTGAATATAACATGAGACATTAACATGGATGCAGATTTTTAAAAAATAATTATTTCTTTTTTTATTTAATTGAGTACATTTGAGTAACTTTGGGATGGCTCAGTGAGTTACAGTAAAACATATTACATTAGTCATCAAAAGGAGAATTCAGTAAATACTGTATACCTGAAATGCAAGTAATGTTTGTCATGCAGCGTCTCTTTAGCGCCGCGTGATTTATTGAAATTCATCTGAACTTCATGAGTCACGTCAGTCAGATAACATCTTGTTCTTTCGGTACCTAAACTTGCACAATGTGAGGCAGATAGTTTGAGTGCTGTTGTTGACTGATGTATGTTATTTACCTAAAGAAATAGTTTTTGGAATTTTACTGGAAATGTTTTCTCTACTTTCCCAGAGTCAGAAACTAATAAAAGCCCCATAAATGTTTCATCAAATAAATTTTAATGTAAGACAAAGATAACCCAAGAAAATACAAAATGCGGTTTTTAAATGATAATTTCATTTATTGAAGGAAAAGGGGAAAAATGTGACACATGATGCCACATTATAAAGAGATTCAAGAACCGCTGCGAAACAAAGTCACTGACATTTATCAGTCTGGAGGGTTACAAAGCCATTGCTGAGGCTCTGGGACTCCAGAGAACCACAGTGAGAGACATTATCCACAAATGGAGAAAACATGGAACAGTGGTGAACCTTCTCAGGAGGGACCGGCCGACCAACATTTCTCCAAGAGGGCGTTGATATCTCATCCAGGAGTCACAAAAGAACCCAGACGAACATCAAAAGATCTGCAGGCCTCACTGGCCTCAGTGAAGGTCCATCTACATCAGGGGTGTCAAATCCTGGTCCTCGAGGGCCACGATCCTGCATGTTTTAGATGTTTCCCTCTTCCATCACACCTGATTCAAATGATCAGGATCGTTGTCAAGCTTCTGCAGAGCGTGATGATGAGTTGACATGCAGGATAGTGGCCCTCGAGGACCAGGATTTGACACCCCTGGTCTACATGATTCCACAATAAGGAAGACACTGGGCAAAAATGGCATCCATGGAGAGTTGCAAAGCGCAAACCACTACTGACCAAAAAGAACATAAAGGTTCGTCTGGCATTTGCAAAAAAAAAAAAATCTAGATGAGTCCCAAGACTTTTGGGATAACATCCTGTGGACTGATGAGTCAAAGGTGGAACTTTTTGGAGGACATGGGTTCCGTTACATCTGGCGTAAAGCTAATACTGCATTCAACAAGAAGAACATCATACCAACAGTGAAACATGGTGGTGGTAGTGTGATAGTTTGGGGCTGCTTTGCTTCCACAGGACCTGGACAACTTGTCATAATTGATTAAGCCATGAATTCTGCTCTCTAACAGAAAATCCTCCTGGAGAATATCCACCCATCAGTCCATGACCTAAAGCTCAAGAACAAATGATTTATGGAGCATGACAGTGACCCAAAGCACAGAAGCAAGTCGCCCTCTGAATGGCTCAGAAAGAACAAAATTAAGGTTTTGGAGTGGCAAAAGTCAAAGTCCAGACCTGAATCTAATTGAGATGCTGGGGCAAGACCAGTTTTTGATCGAAAGCAATGTGGCCCAACAAGTTATTAGGTTTAGGGGGGCAATTACTTTTCCACAGGGGTGATATAGGTTTTCAATAATTCTTCAATAAACCATAATTTAAAAACGGCATTTTGTGTTTTGTGGGTTATCTCTGTATAATATTCAATAAATATAAATATTAGCTTGATGATCTGGAACATTTAAGTGTGAGAAATATGCAAAAATAGAAGATGTATGTCTTGGCTCAGTTGTTGGTTGCTGGTTGATCAAATAACATAATTATGATTTCAGAGGCCTTGAGGAAATGAGCAAAACTAAGCCAGTGAACTAAAAGAGGGTGAAGGGAGAGCTTTGTCAGGGGGAGGCCCACAGTCTCTGAGTTCAAAAACTCCTTGTGTATAAGAAATATGTTTGTTTATTTTATTTTTTGTGCACCTTTTTGTGAGCCCTAGTCACCAGGTCTAAACAGCGCGCTGAACTATGCAAAGATAAAGTTTATTTCAAATGTAATTATGTGGTTCTGTTTATGAAAAAAATCATGTTAAAATCTTCTTCAAATGCAGAGTGCTTATTTCATAACAGTCCTGTGTACAATGGGCACTGTATTTTATTGTTTTCTGTCTGACACTGTTTTTAATATATCATAAAACAGCCAGTAGCAAGCTATCCTTGACAAGTAGTTGAAAGGCAACATTAGGGATCATTTTGTCCTCAGATGATGGAAACCCTGTTACAGCTTCTAATACACAGAATTCTCCGTCAGGCAGCAGGGTGGCATAAAAGAAGAATGTGGCTCCGTCACAAGGTCATATTTAAAGCCCTGTCAGAGGAAACATTCATCCAGGTGAAACACCCCAAGGCAAACAAGAAGTGCTGCTAATGAAAATGAATGCAGCATGTTAAATATCACCCCATCTACAGTATATATAGAAAAAAAGATTTATGAAACTAATTGCACAACACATGGCATGAACAGCAAAAAAAACTTTATCATTTCAAATCAGTTGATGCAAAAATGATACAATGTCATCCTGAAATATTTCAGCCCTTGAGTGGTTCAACATGTGACAGTGCAGCAGTATGGAGGCTTCAGATCTTATCGGCTGCAAGTATTTTAGCAATGCCTCTGTCACATGGTCCGCCACAGCTCTGGAATGATCCCGCTGCAGATATTATGAGCTGCTGTCAATCTCCAGGAAAGTGAGACACAGATCAGTTAACCGCAGCTATTCAGACAAACAAAACTGGTCAATTGTCTTCCTTTTCTTCACTTTGCCTTTGTACTTCTCAGGACTGTAAGTGACACCTCACACCGGGGCACCATAAATAAGCAGTGTAACTAATGGACTTTTACAATCAGGCTGAAAAAGGTGATGCACGTTTCTTTACTGTGTGTTTCTTCTACATCATCTGCACAGTTTTAGTCAAACATCTACACACAAGCCGTTGAATATTTCATATCAGTATCTGGAAAATTAAGCAAAAAGTAAAATGACACTATATAATTCCTTTCTTCACATTACTAAAAGATAGATTTCATTAGAGCCAATTATGCTTCTCACGATTCACCTTCTTTGCAGCACAATTTTCTGTTAGTAGTCCTTGACAGAATGAAAGATGAGCCTGTTGTTTGAAACTGATATTTAGAGCCCAACGTATGAAAATAATTGTTTGCCTGAGATGCTTTGGCGTGGATTAAGAAAATAAAATGTCAATCAGTTTGCTCTTTGATTTGATCCGTCTGGAGCCACCAGGGGAGGGTGACTAACCAGACAGGAATTTCCACGCACTTGGCAGACACAGAGAAGACGCTCGCAGCCAGATGCCACGGAGATATGAGCGCGTCAAGCAGTCGGCTGTTTGCAGGTGACAGAAAACTACAGTACCCTTCTGAAGGTGATGTGACTCTCAGATAACCCTGAGCAGCAGCGAGGAGGACACAGAAGTTTAACTTTGTCACACAGCATCTTTGTCTCTCACATGGTTCATCATGCGATTTGCAAGTTCAGGAACATGCAGGTCAGGTGTGGAGGTGTCACACAGCCTCAGTGAACCAGGCAGGTGACTCTCAGCAACAATGGATACACACGACCACTTTGTTGGTGCAACAGCCGCCTTTGTACTTTGATCTGAAGAATTTTTATATCAGCTAAATTTACATTATTGATTTTTTTGTGTGCGTCTGTGTAAACTTGTGAGTACATTATTACACGGTAGATTTTAATTTTATTGGCCAATTTAGTCATTAGTTAGTTTTTTGTACATTAGTGAAAAAGGTTTACATTTCCTTTTGTTTTTCATTTTTCATCTTTCAAAAAAAAGAAAAAGAATTCTGCATCAGATTAATTGGAAATCCAAAAGGAAACCACAAAACAAGAAATGCTAGTTCAAACAAGTTAACATCAGGAGTTCCCATTAGTCTACACTTACAAACACTGTTACAAGACATTAATTTAACTGGGAACTGGGTGCCAGATTAGTTACAACTTTCTTTACAATATGGAGAAAATCTCTATACAATCTCCTTAAAATCATTTTAATCATCACTGTCCAGACATAATAATCTAGACAGTAGTATTATAACTATATCTATATTGTAGTATATATTATTATAGCAGTATCTAGAGTTTTTGGAGAGTCTCCATGAGAATATAAAACACAAAGTTTTGAACATTTTATGGCTTCACAGTGTGAGCACATTTGATCTTGAATTTTTGATTTATGTTATACGTTATTCATTTTAAAAAAAATTCAC